>JAFISB010000343.1:0-22915 GCA_022560015.1 Diplodia mutila | reverse complement strand
ATACATTGCTGTTACGCTGTACCCCCTTCGGCGATGCAGACTCGGTAGCAAAGCTCGTCTTGATGCAAGATGCAGGATTAAGAGTCTCATTGCGTCATTAACTTATCGGTGAGGTGACGCAGTGATGCTGTCCGTACACATTCACATAGATCTTGCCACGTGGCATCATGTCCAGAAGTCACGTGCTGATAGCTCGGCGGTGGATCCGCAAAAATAACATCTATTACGAATATAGCGGTATAGAGATAGCTTATAGAAATACGTTTAAATTCTTCTATCTAGAATTACGTATATAGAAGATATAGTGTGCGTTACGTGCTACGCTAGTCCCTATTAGACAAGCCGAGATCATGCTGACCGAGGCTTGCCGAGCCTTCAGCTGGCCTAACGAACGAACGCGCAGGGCTGTTTTCTCAACAATAATTATAACTAGAATTAGACCATAATAATGAAACTGTCCTGTCCAGCTTGTATTATTCGTCAAGAGAATAACCCCGTTCTAGCATCTTGCGTTACTATAAAAATCTTGTTGTCGATGATAGTGTTACGAACCCCAGGGCACAAGGGCTTTATGACCCCAAGGGCAGGAAGCCCGCACGGGAGAAAGCACCGCAGGGGCCAAAGAGCCTCACACGCGCAAGGACCACACGGGCAGGAATCCCGCACGGGAATCTTGGGAACACGGGAACCCAGCGCGTACGGGACCAGCCTTAGGCAGCAGCCTGAGCCCGCACGGTTATCACGATCGTTCACTACACTTTTGCCTTGACCTTTTAACCGGCATCCCGGCTGGTAGAAGGACGCATCAGGTGAATTAAGGGGGCTGGATGCACTAAATCCGGATCCAGTCATTTAGGCGGCAAATGCCAGATTTCTGCCAGACAAATGCCAGCTTCCTGCCGGGCGGATGCTAGGACACTGCCACCTGTACGCAGCGCTTAGGACGGAAGGCGGTATTCCTGTTTTTAACAGTTGGGGGCTCTGTCTCTGCATTAGCGCCCAGGCAGCAGCGTCGAGGCCCCCGCTGCCAACAGCGCAGGGGTGAAGCGAGAGGAGTAGCGGTGAGTTATCAGCGCTACGGGAGCCCATCCTATTCGTCCAGGCTTCCCACTTTTCTTTAGTAGCCGTGTCATTTACCGAAGAGGGCCCCTCGCGAAATCACCAAGATGAGCAGAATCGTACGATCACACGTCAGTAGAGATGACACGTTACATAGCTGTGGGTCAATATGGAGCCCGCTTTGCAAGAGTATGTGGCTGTGAGACAGGTAGAGCAGGCAAAAAGTGGCCGATCTTTCCGATGCAAACAGCCGATCGGCCACTAGATCGCCAAAGAGCAGGAGAGAGGCATCCGGAACTTTGCCAACCCTACTTTCAATTTTCGAGATCGGCAGGGAGGTTGGGTCATGCGGAAGCGCTAGAGGCCAGCTTTCGGCCTAGCCGACTACCTCGTCAACAGGCTGGAAGCTGGCATTCCGTCCTCTACCTAGTGCGAAGTGCGTGCGCGGCCTCTAGTCGTATCGCTGGGATTGCTGTTCCTAGCTGCTGGCTTCCGTGCTTGACAGGCCGGCCGGCTGCCGGGAACATGGTATGCCGCCCGCCGCTTTTCACAACCTTTCTTTTAGCGAGAGGGTGTCCAACCGGAGCTTGGCGGGGCGCTGCGGAGGCGAGGGAGCCTGGGTGGCGTGCATTGATAGGTCGCTAGCATGCAAGAACCTGCCTCTTGACTCATACGGGTGAAGGCGGCTTACCGCCCGGCAGAAATCCGCCTTCTATCTCTAGAAGGAGACAGGTTGCCACATGGCCAGAAGCCGCCTCTTGCCTTGACTATGAAATTGCGCTGGCGGGACAGCAGACCTTCGGGGAAGACCAGACAACACTATAAATAAAGGCTTTCAAGTACTCACTGCTAACAAAATATTGCAGTCATGTGCTTGTTTATCTTCGTTAACAAGTCTCCCGCCGATGGCTCTGTCCCACAGTATCGACATCGCAGCCCGTCGTTCTTTCAGAAATGCCGAGAGCGATTGGTTGGATGGCGTCGGCAAGAGGAACGCCAACCCCCGCCTTACGCTAGCTACGTCCATGCGCCCGAGATACGGGTGATCTACTATCCGATCGACTATAGTCACTCCAACCAACCCCCCCCATACACATCAAACAATGGGCGTCTCGCAGAGCTTTCAGTTTCTGAACTGGACTCGGATACTTCCTCATACCATAGCACTGACGACGATGCTGACGATGATACGCTGGTTGAGGTATGACGTAATTATGCAGCGCGTGAACGAAACGCACTGTACCATTATGCGGTAAGCAATCCATGAAATTTCGCTGGAAAGGAAGCTCATGCATTTCAGATGCGTCCTTATCAGGGGAAGGTTGTAGAGTCGATGCTTCTCTTCCGTCAATATGAGATGTGACCATTGAAGGTGCGGGCAGCCATGTTGTAATCCATGAGGGAAGCGAGTCACCGATTGGGTGTACCCGAGTACATGCATATAGGAAGAATATATTACTGGTCCTAATAGAGCACGTCATCGTACTGCAGCAGCATAAGCGGAGCATCGCAGTGCTGCCTAATGTGCTCATGCATCTGCTGCCAGAAAACGAAGGGAGACGTAGGAAGCCGTAAGGGTAAACGCGTGATTGGAGCCGTCTGCCTAATCCGCACCTCCACCGCTGCCGACATGCAGCTGATATAGTAGGCAAACGATACTGGTGCTACCCCGCTCGAGATACTGAGCCAAGGCCTGGCTTGGGAAGTAGGCATATTAGCTATATATCACCATGGCCGCCATCTCCTTCTGCTCCTCCAAACCATCGTCCCACCAAAGGTCGACCCTGAACTGGTGCAGCAGACATTAAAAGGACTCAGTCGCCTCAACAAGGCATTTTCTTAAAGGTAAGTATTGCTGCGTCAGACTTTTGTTTAACGCAGCCAACCGTCCTCTATTAGGACGCGCACTTCATTACTTGAGCGTTGCGCAAGCGGACAACGACCCCTTCCAAGAACAACACCCGCGCGCCAACCCATATTGCAACATCTCAACATGTGTCGGCAGCTGATGGCGAGGACGAGGATGAGATGTGGTGATGAGGTCGAATCGCGAGGCATTCAGATTCCGTGCGAAGACAACTGCGGAAAATTCGAGCCTGAGTGGAACATGGGGACTACCACCAAGAGGGAGCCATGCGACGATTGTATTGCTGCAGGCACGTGGGCTAAAGACGAGAACGGCAAATGGGTTAAGACAGCCTGAGTAGTAGTCGATCAATAATGCACAAGAGGTCTGCATCGCGCTACGCGGCCCATTATTAGTCGATCATTTTCACGTGACTCGCATTATGTCATCCTGGCCTCGCCTCCGGTCGCAAAGCCATGCCGCGTCGTGCCGCGTCGCGCCGCGTCCTCCAGTTGACAGCGAACAACAAACGACACCCCACGATGAAAACATTGACCCTCCCACCTGGATGCCAACTCCTCGGCTGGGGCGGGGCAGGCTACGTCTGCAAAGTCACCGACACGATTGCTCTCAAGCGCTCCATTACCGCTCAAGACGCAGGCATGAAAAACGAGCACTTGGTTTTCGACCTGCTTGAGCAGCACTCACCGTGCCCTAACATCGTCCGCAGTTTTCTCCGGCTCCCAGATTTGAATTTCGTTCAACTTCTTCCGGGAGGCACCCTTGAAGCACGGCTGCAGTCAAAGCAGGTCCGAGACCCGGACACCCAACGAGTCGCGAACGTCACGGCCAAAGAACCTCCCCACCTTATTGTTAGGTGGATGGCTGAGCTATCGGATGCCGCAGCATGGCTAGAGTCCCTTGGGCTCGCCCACGGAGACATACGGCCCTCGAATCTACTTCTCGACTCCAAGGACCACCTAAAGTTAAGCGATTTTGACAATACTGCGCGAGTGGGTGAAGAAGTCGACGTTGGCACGGCGCCGTACGCGAGGATACTAGGACCAGAAGCAGGTACTGACTGTGGCACATTCGGCACCCTTGGACCTCGCACCGAGCAGTTTGCAATCGGATCCGTCTACTACTACTTGATTCGGGGTTACGAGCCTTACGACAACGAGCGTTTCGGAAAACACCATGGGCGCACCGTTGTAGACATGTTACAAAAGATGGAGTTTCCAAAGCTCGAGGATGGAAGCAAAGACGACGCTATCATCAAGCAATGCTGGCACCACAGGTTTGAATCGATTCATGATCTTGCACAGACGGTGGCTTCTTTGAACAATGGGCAGGAGAAAGGAGCTGAGTCCATCCCTCAGGATGTGTATCAGAAATCACAAGAGGAATGTCGTCGAATGGTACTGGATGGCCAGTTGACGCTCTGGGGCATGGCTTAGATCAGCTGCGAAAGTAACACGTTTTCAACGTTTGCGGGGTCGTGCCAGACTCGAGCTTAAGGCTACGTGAGATGAGATAGTATGCGCCTCCGCTCCTTGTCGTGCCGCTAGTCGCCATGGCGGAGGTAGGAAACGTTGTCAGAAGGTTGATGACTGATGCTGACCTGGCCGCACCCCTCGTGGTCGACCGCGGAGCCGCATTTGACGCCTTTGTGGCCCTCGCCGATGCCGGCGCATAGCCCGCTCAGGTACGCGCTGTAATGGGTGCGCCCAAGTCCACCCCGGCGCCTAGTGATGGTTGTTATGTGGGTGCCGCGTAAGCCGTAGGGCTGGCTACACTGTGAGTCCGGGCAGCCGTACAGGCTTGCTCGGTGAAAGCTAGGTAGAAGCACCGCTCATTGTCTTCCTTCTTGCTAGGTAGGCTACGATAACACTTCTACACGGTCCATAGGCTGTACGCGCCGTGGCTGACGGGTGCGCCATCCCCGCGTATGGCGTTAGAGCAGTGGAGCCAAACGCCTGAACGGGATAGCGGGCCGAGCACTAGCGGCAGCGCACAGTCTTCCAGCGCACGCCCTGTGGGCCTAAAGAGAAGCTGTCACGCACTGGGCCAATGTTCTCGAATGACAATCAGGGGTGTAGGCAAATGAACGAAATCGAAATTGACCACGAGGGCTCTATCTACCATGCAGCCACGCTGCTTGTATACTGTTTCTCGCCCTGTGTGTCTCTTTGCACACCGTGGTGAGCCTTGGTGTGACCTAATGCGCGACCTACCAGGGCGCACCCGCTCGGAGCTTCGCAAACTCCGATCCGTGTCGATTCCGCTCCGGGCACCTGCTACCGGACGGGGTCGGAACGAGACGCTACCTCTTTTGCTTCCTAGCACTCGACGAGACAGACGTCTCAGGGGTCATGTGTCCAACGTGAGCGTTGCTAAAGGCGCTGTCTTGGCGAGCAACCGGAAGTTCCGACTGCGAGAGGGTTGTCTGGTTGGAAGATTGCGACCCGGATTTTGAAGAGGGGTTGAAGTGAAGCGGGATGTCTTTGATGGCAGAGCGAATATGCTCGAGGTGAGCTGGCACCCATTTCTCGTAGACATTCTTAGTAAACTTGTAGGCCGTCCATTTTTCCTTACCACCGCGGCCAGTAAAGTCGAATCTATCGACTTCATAACGGTAGTATTTTGTCTCACTCCCCTGGAGAACAGGATAGTGGCCGTAAATACGGACACTACTGTCATCATGCGAGACTGAGAAGGCTAGAATTTTACAGTTAATCTCCTTCTCCCGCTTGACGAGCCTGAATAGCTCCACAACAGCCCGCACTGCTAGAGTCATGCTATGCGCATTCTGACGATCCGCAACGTCGAGGGCTTCGGCACCGCACTTGACCTCGCATGTCAAAAAAGGGAAGTACATGAAGTACGTGCCCTTAAAGTACGACCGGTCCCAGGCGCTCCCGATGAAGGGCTCCAGCCGCTCGAGCTCATCTGCCTGAAACGCTCCGCGTTTGAATCCAACGGAGTAATCCGGCTGCGGACGGGGAGATGCAATAGGTATTGCATTGCTCCAGCCTTGATTGACAGCCTCTACCAGATTCTCAGAGGGGAGTAGGCCACGGATCGCTAGGACTTCCGCCGAAGGGACGATCAAAACCGTAATATCCCGGACAAGTCGAGTTTCGTTCGTTCCGCGGATAGCCCGACAGGTCGCGCCAAAGATGTTGTCATTAAACAAAGAGTCTTGAGGTACACTCTGTTCGGTCTCCATAAGGTCCACGCAAAGTGCTCGCATTTCTTCCTTGTCGCCGATGTCGTCTTCGCGCAAGAAGCTGTTGTTTGCCTCAAGAATCGATTCGTATCTCCCATCTTTGTATGAAGCACTTTCCCCTTCCCTCGAATTGTGATCGGACTGCGCAGCGCTGTTCGAGGTGATTGTCGAGCTCGATGCCTTACGACGGAGCGGTGCGATGAGCTTGATGTTTTTCACAAGAAGGTGGGCCATGTCGCCTTCCGACTCGAAGAATGTCTGCGGCCACTGCATGTGTCTCCGCCAGTAATCGATGGGGTCGTGGGAACTGTCGCTCGCCGATTCCGCGCGTGCCTCCTCCGCCGTAGTCGAAGCCTGTCGCTGCCGCTTCTGTGTAGGCTGGTCCGATGTGTGTGTCTCGCGAGAACGTTTGCGCTTCTGACTTGTGGGCCGCGTGATTGAAAGAGGTTGGAGCTATGCCTTGTAAGCTTGGTGTGTGGTAACACGAGAAGGGACTTACCTGAACGTCTAAGACACTGCGATCTTGTGCAGTGAGTAACTCGTCAACTTGCTGAGAGGTGCGGCGTTGCTGAAGACGTGCGCTTCTTCGAAGAGGTCTTGCTTCTTTCCTGATCCCTTGAGGTCGCCCTCCTGCAAGAAGATTAGCAGGAGTATGGGATAACTTGCGCAAACGTACCATGAGCGAGGGGTGCTGAAGAACGGCTGGCAACTTTCGCGTAGACCATGTTGATGGAGAGATGACAAGGACGAGTTATGTATGGACGTAGATGGCGGGCGGGAGCTGGCGGAGGTACAAGACAGGGCGCGGTTCGGTAGATCCCCGGCTAAACCACTGCTCCATTACGTCGTGTCCCGAGGCCAGGTGCAACCAGCAACTCCCTCACCGTATATCCCGGTGCACGGCATGAGAGCCAGACGCTAGTAGCGTCCAAGCGTGCAAGCCTTTGCACCATCGCCTTACATAAAACCATGTAGTTACACGGCTCCTTCTTTCAAGCCCCACAGCTGTTATGATTCCGCTGGCCCCTTTACTACCCTCCATGCTCCGGTAAAGGTGTTGTTAAATTGAGGGGCCGCTTCGGCGGTAAGAGGGTTGTCCGGCATGTTCCATACATGGTCTGTAATGCCCCAGTCAGGTGCTTTTAGTAGGCAGTTAGGTAAGAAGCATCTGGCTGGAGCCTCACCTTTCGGGGTGGGGCTAAACCGCTTGTTGTTTTTTTGCCTACCTACTACGCCTGCTACCGTTTTGCCTGTACGCCTGATACTGTTTTCAGGGTATATAAGGTCACCCCGAGAGGCAGACCCTCCTAATCCTTATGCCATCAATCAACACTCATTCGATCATCAAAAGATCAACACTCTATAAAGCGAAGATGCCCCGTTTTATAGCTAAGTCATTCTATCGATTGCGCTTCTCTATCTTTCCTCAAATCTCATCGTCGAACTCTGTCTGAAAGTGAAGGAAAAACTGCCCTTCTATTGAGGCTGGCTCCATGCCCATCAGTACCCACCATAGAAAGCCTGCGTCACGGTGATCTAGGAACCAGAAGAGGTTCGAATCATACGGGTCCTGTCCAGCACTTATCAGGGGTGTCCAAAAACCAAAGGCGTCCCATTCATTCACGTCGTCCATCTCCGCGAGCAGTTGTTCCCAAAAGTTTTTGCTACAAAGGCGGCACTCCCTTTCCCACTGCTCCTGAGGCATCGGTGTGGCAAACTTGAGTTTCTTCTGGTAATGGACAGCGCCATCGATGATCCAAAGCTTCAATCCATAGACGACGTCTCCGGGAAGTCTCGCCAAGTGCTTGTACATTGGGTTTCTTCCAGATGGCGGGAAGATCTTGCGTTCCACCCTCATCAAAGCAAGGCAATCTTCTCCATCAGAGTAGTCCGATCCTGGGCTCAGTGGCTCCATGCTTAGGGAGACTACGAAAACAGTTAGTTATAGGAGGAAACTCAATTTTCGTGTAAAGTACTTGTGTGGAGTTTCGCAACTGATCTCCACCTTTTCTTCCTCTGTGCAGTAAACCAGAGGACCCTCAGTGCCATCCAGAGATGCATCTATGGCCGGAACATGGTTGAAAAACGGCGCAATGTTACTACAGTGGGCGACTTACCGGATAGCTCTTTGGGTGCAGACGGTGCAGACCCCTCATCTCCCTCTGATCGGGTCATCGGGCCAGCCGTCGTTAAGGCCTGGAGTACACCCCTTACAGTCGATGAAGCTACTGGAGGGTCAAAGTCGAGAAAATGCCGGATATCCTCTTGTAAGGACTTCTGGAAATAATCGTTGTCGTCCATGTCTTGGTAAGTTGTTCGTTCTGAGGGGTGGGATTGGAGGGCGAACAATGAGCTTGCGCGGTGGTGATGAGCACACGACGCATAATGGACCAGGCATGAGCTGTGGACCCCTCTTATACTGAGCAGATGGATGACTTGAGAGAAAAATAAGCCTGCAGCTCTATCGGTTCTCCCGGGGGTTGCCAGTACTGTAAACAAAACGGAGTCACGCCGCTTGGGAGGACATCCCTTGTAACATCGGGCCACTAGATGATGGGGCGGGGCATCTTTTCACAACGATCCTTGCCATTAGTGGCTTATCATGCAGCAGAAAACCTCGTTTGAGACCGCGTGAGCACAGCCAGGTTGAGCATTAGTGCCGTGCATGACACAAGGCCGAATGAGATTCAGCATGCTCACAGAGAACCACGACACGATCAAGGCAAGCAAAGTGACATTCACTCCCAGAAAAATTGCAACTGAATTGGCTGTAACCGTGATGGTCGCACCTTCTCTTCTCCTGAACGTCCGGCTAAGAGGTGCGCGCCCACCAAGACTAGAAAGCTCATCAACCGGAGCTGGCTGGTGGATGGCTACATAGCCGGACCTCCACTGCATCCTCCTTGGCACTGAAAGCCGATGAGGGCCCCTACCAAGTCGAGCGTACAACCAAATCGCGCATATCGCCCCACACGGAGTGACGCTAGGCGCCGGTGAGTATCACCTGGTCACCCGCTGCATGACGGCGACAGCACTTACCAATGCGTAGATGACAACGCACCGGAAAGACCTCCAGTTGGATGGCTACATAGCCGGACCTCCACTGCATCCTCCTTGGCACTGAAAGCCGATGAGGGCCCTTACCAAGTCGAGCATACAACCAAATCACGCATATCGCCCCACACGGAGTGACGCTAGGCGCCGGTGCCAACAAAACGGGGCCATCCGGCGCCTAATATGGTCAAATCTTGCGAGAGAGTGGCCCCCGTGGCTCCATAGGTTGATAGCCTCGCTTTCATCCACCGCGCCGGGCGAGATGACGCTATGGAAGGAAAGGCTTCCGGTAAAGGAAAATGAGTGACGCATCTTTCCATGCTGCTGCGTCTCCGGGGTGAACAAGAATCCATCTGTCGATGAAGCTGCATCGGCATGTTTCGAGGCGAGGAAGTGGAGAAGAGTGGGACAATGGTAATTACTCCAACCCGTCAGAGCGCTCCGCTGTCTCGCACGAGCGGAACTGCGTTTCCATCATCACGCTGCACGGTGGTCCACCCTCATAAGTCGTTCGTTTCGGACATGGCGCGGTGGCTGCATGATACGGCAATGAAAGTCGGCATTGTTGTTGGTTTCCATTCTTAGTCAAAGACAGGGGAAGAGAAAAAACGCGGACGTAGAAAAGTGTATCACGGAAAGCGAGCCGAAAAAGCGGTCCCTCTAATTTAGTTTTGTGCCTCTCTCGATACACAAGCAAAAACGCAGAGGGTGCGAATTTTAATTGGCATGGGTCGTGCTAGGCGGCCCCGGAGTTTTCGCTGGCAGCATCCGCAACTGGGTAGTAGTATTGCAAGGATCGGGGGCCGGAAAGCGTAGCTAGACGGGCTGCCGCCTGGCAGGTCCCCACCCCTATTCCCATAAGAGCAGGGACGGGTTGCTGCCCGGCGGGACTTTGCCTGTCTCTAGCAGCGGGGGCCACTGGAGGTCTTTCCCGTGCGTTGTCATCTACGCATTGGTAAGCGCTGTCGCTGTCATGCAGCAGGTGACTAGATGATACCCTTCTAGGGACCACACGTCGGGGCTGTGCGGAGAATCCCAAGGCTGATCGGCGGTCTTGAGAGCAGTCAGCTTGGTACAGACCAGACGGGGAACGAGCTACCTTCACCTCTATCAATAGCTTTATTCTACGAGGTGTCATTCATTTGGGATACAATAATAGGACGTCTAGCACGGTGCATTGCACAGAGGCTACGTTACTAAAAGACATCCTTCGCTAGCGAGCAGTCTCAGCTCGTGCTCATGTGTGACCCAGTGGAGAAGCCCGCCGCGGTGGGATCTCGGACGCTCCGTGTTCGTTGATTGCACACGGAGCTCCTTGACGATCTTTGCTGCGGCACAGGTTCTAGGCATAGGAGTATTCACATCGTCCGAGTCAAGAGCTGAGCCATCCACAGCCACCCTTCGTAGTCAGCGGCCCGTGATAGTGGGTCGTTAGCCTAGGAAACGCCGAGACAAGCGGTGGATGGCATGCCTTGTTGATGTTGCTGTCTCCAGAGTGACGTTTCAGCGGTGTGACAGCTGATGGGTAGGCATCCTAAATGCAAGATTAAGAGAGCTACGACATTGATGAGCTATTAAGCGCTCTTTCCCTCTCCTTCCAGTCACGGAGCCATACGGCACATCTACTCTAACATCAAGTTTTACCACACCCAAGTTGAATCCCGAACATGGCTTCTACCGTGCCCTCCATCCAGAACTTGCTCTCTGATGAGGGGTTCCCGCGAGGTGGTCACTCGGCAATGTCTTTTCTGAAGGGGGTGAGTAGAGGCGCCTTTTCCTCCTTCACGCACTAACATCTCCAAGGATCACTTCCCGTCCGGCGGCCATGCAGCTGTGGCCCATTTACAGTCGGTAAGCACCGGCGCAAGTGCGATTGCTTGAGAGGTGGGGAGGGGATATACAGTGCTGTACTAAAACGTCTCTAGCGCAATCAAGCCCCCGACCCCTCGACCGACTACCCTCCAAGAGAGACGGAGACCATATATCAGACCCCCAGTTCCAAAGAGCGTATTTCTATCGCACAGTTGTGTTGGCCGAAACAAGGACACGAGGAGGCCGGCCAAAGAGCGCTGCCTTTCAAGCCACCTCCTACCCCAGGTCACGGAAACTATCCGAATGCCTTGGGCTCTCACTCGCCGGATCAGTTCCCATCTTTGCAGGAGCTCGGTATGGATTACAATTCACGCTTTAGTACTATAATGCAGCTAACGTCATTCCAGGCAACGATGAACATCCGAATACTTTGGGTATACAACCACCGAAGCACTTGTGGAGCTTACAGGAACTCGAAACGGATCGCTATAGAGCCTTCGATAGAGCCTTCGAACCAACATATGGTATCCCGACTAGCGGTAAGTACCAGGAACTGCAAGGTTTGCAGGAGTCCACTGTTGACCCTAAAGGAGCTTGTGATGCAGGTCCCGGAGCAGCGAACAGCCTCCTGAATGACTACCATCACCTCAAGACGAATGACCCGCAATTTCGTGTAGATGGAACGCGCGTTGTCTGCTTGTTCCCGAACTGTCGCCTGATATGCAAGCACATGGGAAACTTCAAGGCCCATTGGCGCTCGCATTTTCAAGCCATCACGCCTTTCATCGCGCATCCTGAAAGCCAAGACGTGTTCTATTTGAGGGCGGTGCCGCAGTTCAAAAAAGAAGATGGTGTTTTTACCTGCCAATACTATGGTTGTGGTTTCAAGACAGTGTACGCACACGGCGCCTTCAATATCCATTGGCCTAGACACTTTGGAAAAGGTTCGTAGATTCCCATTTATTGTCTGAAATACACTTATTCTCAGCTATATAGCCCTTTGAGAGCCCAACGGTCCAAACAGCACGACGTCAGCCGCACCATCTTAGCATGGGGTGAAATCTTAGAACCAGCCATGACACAATGTAAAAGGTACGACTTGATTAATCTCACTCCCACTTCACCAAAGCATTCTTGCAATCCGCCGAACACGCTGCTATGAAGAGGCTTTTAGGTTCCTCTAACCTTAGCACCAGACATAGCCGCTAAGTGGCATGCCGGCGTCCTGGAAGCTGCCATGCAGCAATGCGCTTTTTGCCCACGGCTAACTATTCAAGTCTAGCATTTCCCGCGTAGCAACTATGTAGCTCTCCACCTGCGAAGAATGGAAACCCAAAAGCATCCCAATTTTCACCTCCACGTCCAATCGTTGAAGCTACCAATCTCTCCAATTTATCCCATGCCCGTCGGAGCCCCTCACCCCCGCTTTCCAAAAACTATTCTTCACTTCTGGCTCCTCATTGAGGCCGAACTTGACGACATAGCGCATTACTACCCCCAATCAGTGCCAAACGAGTATACAATGTTGTACCCACACCCAATGAACTGGGATGAGCAGTCATTCAAGCGCATGAGTGACAGCATGCGAGTTTACATGAAACGGAGAGAGTTTGGTCGTTTTTTGGGGTTACGAATTGACTAGAAGAGATGGAGTAATTGACTACTGTTCCCTCTATATCTCGATCTCCTGTAGATAGACTAGGTCATGATAATGCGATCAAGTCCGATTCTTGTTACTATATGCCTTCACTATCCGCTGTGATCTATACCGTCAGTAACCAATTTGAAGGAGTGTATGAGTCTAGTACCTTGCCCTCTATCTTTCATGTCATTGATGACACGCGCAAGGAGCCGAAAGGCAAGGCGACTGGCTATCGCCTTGACATAAGGAAGCCCCTGGCTTATTCCAATTTTATCCACAAGTTGATCTAGGATCGGAGCATGCTCTCCAGACTGTGGGATAAGACTTTCCTCTCCAGCATCGAGCCGCGGTTTCTTGAGTGGTGGCTGACCTCCCAGAGCGAGTTCTTTTAGTAACGTTAGTCGAGCGAGGAAAGCTTCATGGCGCTCTTTTTCGATCACCCAGAGCTCGTCAATAAGGGACAGCGTATCCCCTGGTAAGATCAGTACATGTGCTTAGCAGTCATGCAAGAGACGACGTACTTGAGGATTGACCGCTCTCGTGAGGAGAACGAATGCGTTTTTTCGAAGTCATCTTTATCACGATAGGGGTCCGGATGGCGGGGCAGACGGGTAGTCGTGGCGGTATATCAATGATGGGGCATAGGCAAGAGCCTTTACGCGCCGAAAGCAGGATTCCGGAAACCGGGGTTCCCTCCAAAAACCAAATCCTGGATTGCAGTAACCCGGAACCCTTGTAGGTGTTGGGTAGTGCACGGGCAGGCCGGTGACGCGGAAGTCGGGCTAATTTCCGAGCGCTTATTTGCCGCCAGGATTCCCAGGGCTAGGCTCGCTACGATAACGGAACAGCGAAAAGAGTTTAGCTTGGGTGCAGATATATATATACCCGGTAATGCGGCATGCCAACTTCACGGTCGAGGCCTCTCACTTTACAAATTACACAGTCGTAGCATCTCATTGTGCACTACATTATGGTGGTAAGACCGATGCCTGTAAAACGACTCGTGAAAAGTGCTGACACTTCCAGACAACTCGTTCTCAGACCTTGCGGTCCTCTCAGGGTCCTCAAAGCCCGCTATCCATCGCCGCACCGTCGTCGATTCTCTCCGATCCGCCAGAATTTGCGTCTGATATCCAGGAAGCCGAAGAGCCCGGTCATTGGCATTTGATGGATCGCGACAATATTCATCAGCTTTACAATCAAAGGATCAGCATCTCCCCGGAGGAAATTGAACCTGGAGACTGTCCGTGTTCTGTTGCTCATTCCAAGCTGATTGGAGAGCGAGAGGAAAAAATGCGCGAACAGGAAGCGGAGTTGGCAAGGCTGTCTTCGGCTGTGAGGAGAGAGCATCGAGAGCTGCTGCAGCTTCGCGAGGATATGATTGGGCAGAACAAAACTCAATCAATCTGTTTCGAGCACGTCAGGGCACGTATGATGGCAAAGCAGGCGGGTCTTTCCGAGATGGATGACTGTATCACGAGGAAAACGATGGAGCTTGATGAGCGCATTCCTAAGCTAGTCGAGGAGCATGAAGCGCGAATGCGTGAAACGAAAGAACTGTTTCAAGAAGCCAGAACGGAGGGCGAGGAGCTATGGCGGCTTAGGGTGGAGGCTGGTGATCAGTTAGCTTGCTTGCAAGAGTTGTTTCTTACGGTCTGGCAAGTCCTTGACCGGCAGCGCCGAACGAGGCTGACGCCTCGCAATCGGTTGCCCGCAACATCACACTCCTCTGGGCGAACCTTCCTCATCACTGTTTGCCAATTCTGGGTTTGATTCAAATAGCCTTCTCGCTTCGGACCAAGCAGCGGAAAAGACTTCTGCGTCTCTTCGTTGCTTCCTCGAAGGCCCAGGAGCACTAGGGGCGAAGCGATTATACGGTCCTACTCTTACGGAGTTCGTGCGCTGTCTTCTCTTGGCTCTTCTTGCATGCCTCTCCTGTTGAGGAAAGCCAACACCATCAGTTATCATAATGTCTTGATCGATTTTGGCGAGAATGGCGCTCTGCGGAGCTGGCCGAGCGTCGGTAATAATGACATCTTCCTCAGTCTCTGTGGTTGCTAACTTACTGGTCAAATCATTCGCCAGCATCACATAGGAAAAGGGCCACTTACCTCGCTCAGTACACTCTTCGCCCACATTGGCCTCAGTCATAGGCGTGCAACGACTTGGTACCGCTGTCCAAATAGTCGGTCCACTGTCTAGGTCTGTGATAGACTCAGCTGAGGGTGGCGACTCGAGGGCGGGCGCTCCGTTCGGGGTGGGTGACTCGAGGGCGGACGCTCCATTCGGGGTGTGTGGCTCGAGGGCGGGTGCTCCGTTCGGGGTGGGCGACTCGGGGGTGGGTGACTCGGGGGTGGACGCTCCATTCGGGGTGGGTGACTCGGGGGTGGACGCTCCATTCGGGGTGGGTGACTCGGGGGTGGACGCTCCATTCGGGGTGGATGACTCGGGGTTGGGCGGTCCGTTCGGGGTGTGTGGCTCGAGGGCGGACGGTCCATTCGGGGTGGGTGGCTCGAGGGCAGAAACCCCCTGGAACTCGGAGAAGTCGAACAGGTTGTCCATCTCGAACGGTTCTATGCTTGACTCACTAGCGCTTCCGGCAAGGCACTCAAGCAAGGCTTCCTCAGTATCCATCGTGTCTGCGGCTATGGAGGTGAGATCGGCTTCAGAATGGCCCGAAGTTGTCTCTGGAAGGGACTGAGTGTTGTCATGCTCCACCCGCTCGAGGTGCATTGTCTGTGCAGACTGTCTCACCTCCTTTCCTGGTTCTTCGACACCATGGGAAGGTTCAGATAGATGAAGATCGGTATTGACCTCCCGCGCTGCGTCTCTGAGTGTCTTGACTGTGGGTATCCCGAGAATGGCGCACATGGTGTCAAGGGAATGCTGAATATCGTCCCGTGAGGTGCTTCCGCTGTCCAAAGGGTATTGGGTATCGAGCGCGTCAGGACCCGACGGGCTGTACTGTTGTGCTCCCACCTCGAGAGCCAAGGTGAGTGCGCCACTCTGCATGAGCGAAGCAATCTCAGGAGTGAATGGCAGGTCGCGGGCCAAAAAGATGCCGTTGATGAAGACGGCCATGATTGAAGAAGAGCTTGGGCTGGCAATAGACGACGGTGTGTTGAGGATGTGGGAGAAGCGTTGCAAGAGGAAGAGCCGGTCAAGTCTTCCCTCTTATACTTTTCTCATGCCCTTGATCACGAGGCCGATCACGGGGCTGAGCACTCCTGCACCACGTTAATGACGTTCAGTACCTCTTTCAGAACGCGTCAACACGCCATACGCCATTGGCTCCGAGATACTCGCCGCGTTGCACAGCGGTGTGGGCGCCGCAAGGTGACCAGGATTATAGTTGGCTCAGTCCACGCATGCAACCCCACCTGTGATAGTCCTAAGCCCATACAGTTCATAACAGTGTTTCGAAGAAGGGGTATGCTTTGCCTCATTAGAGTTGGGCCGATTAAAGCCTGCTGGAAGTGCTTGTCTCACTGATCCGGTCTACGGCGTGGTGGTGATTCTAGACCTTCAATAGCATCCACAAACGGACTACATTGCATCGGCAGCTCTGCATTCACCTCACGATCCAGATTCTGCTTAACATTCCATGGAAAACGCTTCGTGGGCCGCACCGAGTTCTGTCGAGAAGACTGCCATGATCGGATGGCTTCTGAGCTGACAGTGACCTTCCACCTCCGGAGGGTCCAGCCCAGCGCCATGAGTGTCTTTCCTAATGGGGCTAGGTGCGTGACTCTGTCGTATGCTAACCACTCGCCGGGTTCTCGTCCGGACGTGGGGCTAACGGGAGTATGCAGCCGGGGTCGGACAGTACTTGCCGCATGTAGATCACTAGACATGTCAATACTACTCATGTAAAACATCCATCAACTGCATAAAGAGTATGCATCTAAGGTACTGCGAAGGACATCAAGCATCAGGAGTAAGATATCTTTCATTTACTGCATTGAAAAGGTTGTGTGATCTTTATTTAATACTATCTACTATCTAAGCCACGCACAAGCTCTATTAACCCCTTTCCACTGCATTTCTACCAACCGTTTACCGAAAAAGGAGGTGTGAGATAAGCACTGACGCCCAGAGGAGTGTGATGTTGCGGGCAACCGATTGCGAGGCGTCAGCCTCGTTTGAGAGGATTGGTGTGGCCAGCACGACAGAAGGAGGTGTGCTCGGTGTGTTTTGGACAGGGGTGGTGCTCGGAGAGGCGGTTACTTCACTCGCTGGCTTTGGCGTACGGAGGTGGGAAGGCGTAGTGGGGTTTATCGAGGTAGCCTGCGATTCTGCGCTCTGGGCCTGGCAGAAACCGTTTTCCGTGCTTGAGATGGTGTGGCTTGTCGGATGCACAGCTGGCGTGAAGTAAGGTGGGGTGTTCGGTGTGTGCACAAGCGGCGTGAAGTAGGGGAGGGTGTTCGATATGTTGAGGAATGGCTTAGGCGGCGTGCTATTCCATCCATGCATTTGATTGATTTTCATAAGGCACTCGCCTGGCACAGCCAGAGCAAAGATGGCTAGAATGGCGATAAGCATTGTGAAGTACTGCAGATTCAGAGAGACGGCAGCCCGGTTTTTATACGGCGTCACGGGCGGCTAAAAGTTCTGATGCCGGTTTCCCGCCTACCGGCTTGCTGCCGCCTGGTAGCAAAGCAAGCGACAACCGAACTCCGGCCCATCAATCTACGCGCCCGTGTGGGGGCCACCTATACCATGACGTACGTACAGCACGCACTTGCAGCCGACCGCCAGCGTAAAAACTACTCCACAAGCTGGGGTGTGCTAGCTATACGGTGGTGATGTGACAGGTCAAAATTGCATTAATTCGTGGTGAAGCCGGAACCCTGGTTGTGTCTTGGTGGTGCGATAGCTGGTATAAGCGGCTAAGGTTGGGGGGGGCAGCTTTGTGCCAGCCGGCCCGCGGTAAGTACTGAGCCGAAATCCAGCCGGCCGCGGGCAGAATCCCGGCTTCCAGCCTTCTGAAGCCAATGGAATATATATTGAAACGGGAGTCGCTCACTCCGGCTCGCAGAAACAGTACTAGCAACTCCAATTGACTCCAATCAGGGACTAAAGCCCAGTTGAAACTTTTATTCTTACTCAACTTCCTCCAATCATGTCTTCCAAAACCAATCAAGCACAGGTCACAGATGAAGCGGCTGGATCCGGCACTAGTGGACCTGAGAACGAAATTGTAAAGGTGAACCAGGATGTCGACATGGGAGATGCTGAGCCGATGTATTCTGAACCTACTGGAAAAGACTACAATGGCGGCGAGGCCGAGTACTATAAAAAGGGTGATGATGATGCTAGTGATGATAGCAGTGGCGAGGAAGAGGACGACATAGATGTAATGAGGCAGTTTACCTCTAGTGCTTCCCTCCACGCATCTAGAGCTTCGTCATCTTCTGCAGTCTTCTCCACAGTCTCAGCTAGGTCCTTGTGAGACTGAAGGAATGGCCCGATGCACTCGGTTGAGCGATTCAGCGCAGACGAAGCCATTGTCTCGAGCGGAATCAGCTCAAGTGCATTCCTATGCGCTTGAACGATTGATTCAGCGAAGACTTGACGACATTCAATATTCTCCCGTTGAGTCGATGTCGTCGGTACTGATGGCCAGTGTACCCGCGATTGCAGCGGTTGCGAGAAGTCTGATGGTTGCATGTTTCGAAGAAAAGACGGTCCGCATTTGGGGCAAAATCTCGCTGCTCCTTTCATTAGTATTACGTTCAAAAGTTGATTGCTAAGGACTTACCAGCGCAGGAGCTGCAGATCGAATGTCCACAGCCGAACGGTCCACAGAGCGAAATACAAGAATAAGCATGGCAGGAGCCGCAGCTGCGAAGGTACCGACGGATATAGGGCGCCTCCGATTTTCTCTCACTGTAACCGATATGCTCCAGCAATTCGCTGTTCTTGTCAAATCCGCTAGCGCAAGCTTCTCGAAGTTTACCTGTAGGGACTCCAGGAATCTCTACCCACACCAGCCAACGTAATTGTTCGGCGTCGCCGTCTCGAAGAATCGATAGTAGCTGATCGCTTTGTTGGGCAGAGGACGTCGTCGTCATGATGAACTGGCAGTCAGTTTCGGAGGAGTGAGATGTCGAGTATCAGAACTAGAAGCTCCTGTCTGCGCCGGAGTAGCCATGACAATAGTTCCCAGTTTGGCGAAGCACCGAGCGCTCAATGCACGCATGCTAAAGTTGGTATTGGCTGTGCCGCCTGAAAGCTGTGGCCGAAAAATGATTGACCTGACTGCTTTTCTTGAAACGTCTTAAAAGTCTAAGCCGAAAACAGCTAATGGTTGTCACGATTCAAGTGACTTAACTTAAAAGTCATGGTCGCACATGGGTCTGCATCACGACGGTACTTTCCAGCGGCGGCCTGAGACGCGACGCACAGTATTATCTCCACGCATAGCGCCTGCACGATTCTCAAAACATGCACGCCTTCCAGGAAAAGACGGGCCAGACCCATGAGATACGACTATGTGGCGTAATCGGATCGATGCTTCCCACTCACGAGACGTGACTTCCGCGTCATCCGAACTACGAACGATGCTGTGGCATCCCTTGGGCAATAATGATTGCTGAGACCTGACGCATATGCCGCGAACCCCTCCCGGAGATACTAGAGCGTGTCTCTTCCACATAAGAGGTAGCCGCTAGACTGGGCCAGTTGGCTGAACAGCCGCGTATTTCAATACACCCGAACCCCGCCCTTTTTGTATCCACTTGATCGACTCGGTCCCCCGCCGAGCACCACGCCCCAAAGTTCGAAGATGACTGAAATCAAATTCCACTATTCAAAAATGTCTGGATGGAGTGATGTTGAGGCATCTCAATGGACTCAGTGGACAAAGGTATGGAAACACAACTCTTTATGGTATTTAGCCAACAAGCAAAGCATGAATTCGCTCAAAAATGTCGGCTCCACGATATGGAACGAGGAGAAGCACTACAAAAGCTACAACACATGAAGGTAACCATTTTCAAGAAGACATTTGTTCAATGCTAATATGTTAAACTAGGATGTCTCGAAAATTAGCCTCATGTACATTGGCGTGGGCAACGGATTGTCCTTTCAAGAGCTCTTGCAGCCAGAGAACGCGTGGATTCTGGACGAGGAGGAATCTCAAATATGGTCGTATCTGCACCCCACAGTGGATGAATCCCACTTCCGGAAAATTTGGGGTTGCGTAGGTGGCAGACCTATCAACTGGGGTTGGAGAGCAATGATGCGTTTCATCGCGTTAGAGCATGATTTGTACACAAAGAGTATGTTTCGACGTCTCAGAAAACTTCCCGTCTGACAGTTCATAGAAAACAAGCCGTATCCTTCAGAGTGGCGTCACTTGGTTCCAGTGGAGGGGCGGAGCACTCCGTGGTGGCTTCAATAGAGTCTCCCGGTGTCGCATTAGGCGAGTGCCACGCCAACCTCATCACAGCGCCATCCATAGACCTGGAGCAAGTAACGGCGGTGACGTTGTTTAACAAAAGGTACATAGATGTGTGAGGAGTCGGTACGAGTGCATTGGGTCAAGGGCCCTATCCAATGCTCTTAGATCACTGCACGGAGAGTTTTACCAAGGCTTTGAACGATGGAACAGATTGGGTCTAAGGTGTTTTTGTCGTCGTCAACAATCTGTCGACACACAGTGGGGTGTCTGCAGCGTCGCGAAGTGCAAGCTTTCTCCTCTTTCATCGAGATAGAGAATCGGAACCCACTGAAATGATCACTGTCACTATTGCATGAAGCTGCTAGATGAGCGCTATCTCACGGAGGTCTGCCATATTCACGGAGGTCTCCCCACGCCCAGTGAAGATATCAAGCGTATCTCGACAGTCCAGTAAAGCCTTGATGGCTTCGAGGTCCGTTTCCTTTTCCTCTCCGGGAGAGAGCCACTCAGACCAGGATCCGTAAACTTCCTCCCCGTCTGCGCCTTGTCTTCGACCCCAAAAGGCTAAATACGCTGAGGGAAGAGCATCTCCCGTAGGTTTCCACATGACAAACTTCTGGTACATATATTTTGCGTCCTTGTGGCGGAGACGTAGCTGCAGGATCTCGTTTGTAGGCCACCAGACCGAGTGGTTTCCTTGCCCAAGTTCTCCGAAACTGTCATGGTCGTCACCATGGTTTCGAGTAGTCGTTTCTATAAGAGATTAGAGGTGAAAATTCCTTTTACATAAGCGAATGTTTACCTTGAAGCCCCTTATCCCGAAGCAGAGACATACTGCCATCCTTAGAACTTGTCGCGAATGAATCAATCGCCTCAAGTATAGGGGAAAGCCCCTCAAACACGGTCTCCACTGAATTCGTAGATGACCGATCACAGGAGTCGGAGCACGGGAACCAGCCATCCGCACTGTGTTCAAGCCCAACTGCTTCTTCGAACGGAGTTGACCGATCATAGGAGCCGGAGCACAAAAACCAGTCATCCCTGCTGCGTTCAAGCCCACTGGTATCCTCGAATGGAGTTGAGTACTGTAACTCGTGCTTGTTCCACCCTGAACAGAGTTAGCAATACACTCATGTACCACTCCATACAGGAATTACTTATACATACAGTTGAAAAAGCTCTTGCTCGGCTCCGGCCCCCGAGGAATCGGGGACCTGATTCCGTTGTTGTCTTCCATGAAAAAGCTTCGAGGGCGAATTGGTGGTGATCGATGGCCGTGAGTGAACGGGACAGCGGGCTTAAATAGTCTCTCACAACTTTACAGCAGCGAATCAGGTATTCGACAGGGGATCAGCATTTCAGTTGCCGCCCATTCCGGTGCCCGTCTCCAATAAGGAGACAAAGCAGGAATTGTGGTGACCAGATGACACGCGCTGTCGGGCAAGGGCGCTTCATCAAAGCAACAGGAAGCAGGTTATGCAGTTGAACAAGTTTCAGTAAGCCGTGTATAGATTTGACTGTTTACATCACATCCTTGGTTCCATCTCCTCCTTAAAAGGTAGCAATTTCAAGGTGATAAAATCTGACGCCTCGTCAGCCGGATAGGAGAGACGCGTTGCCCACGATACTTACAGAGCTTAAAGCGGAGGTAGAAGCTGTTTCGGCGGCAAAGGTGGGTTGGTTGGCTTCGGGGTACCAGTCGTGTCAAAGCCTCCGCGTCCACGGTCTGTTTCCGGCTGTGATGCTCCACTCATCGTGATAACTGGGTTAGAGATCTGCGAGCCGAGTCAGTAGATACCGATACAATCCAGTAGAAATCTAGCTGACCTTTGTGGTAGTATTGGATGGAAGCAATTCTCTTGACAATCGTAGCTTTCGGTAGTGTCGAGGCCTTCTTGTATATTGTAGTTGGAGCTGCGCCTCGAGCCTTTGCCAACTCGATGGCTCCTGAGAGACACGCGCACCGGAAGGCCAAGCCACATGATAGCTGAGAAGGATTCAGCTAGAGTACCAGCATCCCATTGAGGCATCAAGCCCGAAGCTGCCGTCTTATGCGCCTCGTATGCAACGATGCGGCCCACGCACTAAGTGGGCGCCTACGCTCATACCATGCCGTCTCCCACCGCATTTGTGGAGATATGCAGGGGCGCGGCGTAGGCAAGAAAGCTAGACTAGAAGAGCGCAGCATGCTCGAGGCACGCGGATCTCAAAGTCACATCGTTATGGCTGACACAAGGTGATTGACAGTAGTAGTACCAGAGAGCACTCCGCGGATACTGTGCACTAGACGTGGCCCCCAGCGCGGGTGACCAGTAAGTCTTATCTCGATGATGCGGGCGCTCGACGAGCCGACGCCATGCTTGCTCTCCTGTCTGCTTAGGTGGTTCCAGTTCCTGGTGAGGAGCCCCTTAATGCTGCCACCGCCTCCCGCCCAGAAGGGCTCGTCGCGCCGACGAACCCCGACGTCGCTTTTTATTCACGCAATGCAAGCCCTTTCCGCCCCGGCGAGCTAGGATTGTGGTCCCGTCGCAAATGGATACTTGCATTTGGTAGGATCATCACCGAGCCCCCATTCGCCTCACGCTTCTCTCCCATGCTTCCTGTGATGGCCCACTTTCCTCGGCGGTGCACCTGATAACAGGTGATTCAAACAGTTCCCAAGAGCCGGGGCCAGGATGGTGTAGGCATGTGGCCCCTCTGCATGGCGTCTTCTTGGACGTCACCGCAAGAATCTCCAGTGGCTAGCCATCGAGGCCCCCTCCAACTGGGGTTTGCATATCGAGTGTCTGTGTGCCAAAATCAGAAGATTCTCTCCGCGAAGGCTGAGGTTCACTGTGCGAAGCGATGCTGTTGTACGGCAGAGGGGGG
>JAFISB010000342.1:0-24439 GCA_022560015.1 Diplodia mutila | reverse complement strand
CCCCCCCCCCCCCCCCCCCCCACACCCCCCCCCACCAACCACCACCCGGGGAGGCCGAAAACTGAATTTGTTATAGCAATAATGGAATGTTGATGTGATTCGCGCGTTTTTGGTCGAATAATTGATGAACAAGTGTGTTTAGTCTTGCTCTTAAATTTACCTGTTGTTGAACCCGAAGTTGTCTCAAAGGAATGAGTAGCTAATGAACCGACCTAATAACTAACGGGTATGACTGAGCTTATTTTCTAACACATTATGATCGTATAGAATAGCTGAGTTACATATAGTCTGCAGTAGTTTGCTAGTTCTCTATAGCTTTTTTTCAATGTTTTAGCGAACGGATCTATCCTATCTTTAGAAAGACAAAGGGTAAGGCGATAAGTCGATTGTTTTCAAGCATCGACTGAGAGTCGAATTCTTCGTCGAGATCATCTATACTAGCCTGCTTTGTACTAGAATTAATGCCGTGTAAAGTTCAATTTATTGGCAAAAGGCGAAGAATTGGCGAGTGGGGTCAAAATTTGTGGCCACATACCAATAAAGTCGCAATATGAACACCAAAAATTCCGCCTAAGAGCGGACCGGAGGGGTTTCCAAACAAGTAAAGGTACACCGCTAATAACATCATGATTTGTTAACAAGGAATGCTATCGAAAGCCAATATTTCGCTCTCCTTACTTCGTGAAACCATCTCTTTGTTTACTATGATACCCTGCTCACTTCATTCGATTTAGTAAGTCTCGGATTGCATCGTCATCCGACTTCTTAATATTTTAAGAGTTTTGTCACTGCATACCTGAGACTACATTGGACGTTAAATTTCTCCGTTGCTCTCGAAGGGAAAATAAAAGGAAAAAGCATCTCTCCTTTTCAAGCAGTTTCAGCACCTTAAAGCACCTATGTCGGATAAAAATAAGGAGTATGCTTGAATAATGATCTACGATTTTATACATGACTAATTATGGTTTAGGGTATTCTGTTCCAACATCTTTCGATTCGACATCGGCGTCAACAAAAAACGCTTACATGTACACCAAGAAGCGGTGGCCAGAGTCTCAGATCCTTTAATGGCTATGATGACAAATGGGCTCAAAGAAAGCTGCGAAGGCTTTGCTACCCTCGATCAGGTGGACGAAAACACTTTTGCTCGATTCCTGGAGTTCGTCTATTCGGGCAATTACAACGCAGCCGAGTACGAAGAGGAAGACCAAAAGCTGGCCAAAGACGGCCTTTCTGATCAACCTAGCGACGAAATTCCAGTAGAAATTGGTAGCCGAGATGGTTGTTCACCACATTTTGGCCGGAACCGGAGGCGTAAAGTATATACATCTCCTCCGCGAGAATGCTACCCTAGATTGATTCCGCCAATCGTACTTGATGTAACGAGAATCGATCCATTCCCGACGATGACCGCAGCGATCGACAACATGAAGGATCCCCATCGAGGATATTCCAGCACGCTCCTGTCTCATGTTCGATTATTCGAATTTGCCGAAACTTATCTCGTCGAGAAGTTGAAGGAAGCCACCATTCAGGATCTCTCTATCGCTCTTGACAGCTTTACTCTGCACTGGCAGCGTGTGCCGGACGTAGTAAAGCTAGTGAGGCACATCTATGACGTCAGTCCAGAACCGAGAGAAGCGCACCAGAGTTGTCCATCACTACGCCAAGTAATCACACGCTTCGCTGCGAACAACATCGACATTCTTGTTGCGTCAGAGACTTTTCAAGACTTACTTGTCGGTGGGGGACTTTTCGCCAAGGATTTGATGGTGAGCGTGGTTGAGAGAATGCAATGAGTACACCGGATGTAGTGATATGCCAACCTTAGCTCTAGATGCTACTGGCGTTTCTTCTTCTATATCATCTGATTTCGAAAAGTCTTTGAGATTACCGTGAAGCCTCGAAATTAATCCATGCTGTTGTACTCAATTTAAATGCCACTGTGATTCCTTTACGCATATTACGCCTTCGCTCTGGTGTCTCTCAAACTCGTTGCTGATAGATGTAATACCTTTACCGTGCTGATCTAATGGCTCCTGCATAACTCAAAGCAACGTGACTTCCCTCTCTGTCATTCGCGCTCTAAAAATCTGTTTACCACCAATCTGAACAACATCCCCTGCATCAAACTCTGTTCAGGAACGGCATTTTTAGTGCGCAGGATCAGTATCTTATCATTCTTGCGAGCAGTAGCGTATTGTAACGATGGTCCTCTATCCCACTTGGCTTCGGAGTCACCAAGGGTGCAAAGGGTCGAAGGGTTTACCTGAAAAGGATAACCGACGTGTGGAAGGATAATGGATAGACAAAGGGGTCACGTGCTGTTCACGCTTTAGGTATCGTTACCATTGATGGTAAGAATCAATGCTTTGAGTTGACCACGAAGGTCAAAAACTATGAAGGAGTGACTCTGCTTAAATACACGAATGATTCCAAAGTAACTCCTAGTTGCTCTCTTTGATCTGCTGCCCTCTGGCGAGATCAAACAGATCAACCCCGCTTGAGTCTCATTGATCTGTGTCTATGCCCTGAGATCAATGAGATCAAACCTTGGCGTCACGTGCTCCACGTGACTCGTTCTTGGCGCGTCATCGCAAGGACGGCTCTTGCTGCGCCGCAGGCACTTTCTTGAGGTATTACCAGTAATTCCTCTCAACGCCTGTTATCAGTGAGCGTGCTGTAACATAGTGTATAACAAATAATTGTTTAACCTGCTAGTGGTAAGCTTTACATTGTAAGTGCCACTTAATCCCTCTTCTTAACTCGTGCGTGGCTTCTTTCCATTAGGTCTAATTAATCGCCCTTTATAAGACTTCTCCAAATTCGACTTCTTTTTCCTGTCTAACCGAACACGGCTCTTATCGTCCGTCAAACACCTTCTCCATTCCCCGCGATATCTCACTGCTTGAGAAAGCTCCCATCCATTCCCCGTGTACTTTTCAAACAAGCCCTCTATCAATATACGATCAGGTTCTTCGAGCATACCAGCAGCCTTATCTCCAAAACATACTGAATACATAGCAGTAGCCCCAAGTAGATCAGAGAAGTTCATTTCTTCTATACCCCACGCTTCCTTTAATTCTTGATCATATTGCCCAGAGGCGAGGCTGAGCGTTAATGGCGCATATTTTTTGGCAAGATCAACCGTATCGTATCCCATAAATTTGAGATAGATCTTGTGCGCAATGCTCCATTTTCGATTACGCGTGCGCTCTTCCTCCGTGTAGAAAACGTTGCTATTCACGTGCCGTACAAGGAAATCTTCACCGAATAAGATTTCTTGATACTTCTTCCCTTTTTGTAAGATGTCGGTTATTCTCATATCTTCAATCTTACGACGTGCATCGTAAGATTCTCGATAGAAGCCCTGATACCAACTGGCAATGGGACCACTAAAAAGTCTAGAACTAGAGATAAGATTTTCCAGCCGTGCCAAGATAGCTGTGTCCCAGAACAAATGGTTTGGGAATTCTGTAATCAACTTTTCAATATCGTCGAACGCCTCCTCTACCTCATCGCCCTTTTCCTCATTGAGGCTCCAGTTAGAATCGGAAATTTCGGCTTGAGGCGAAGTATTGATACGCATTATCGTGGGGTTTTCCGCGAAGCCAGATCTAAGAGGCCTGCTATTATCATCAGAACTTGGATACCCTAAACGACGCGATACCATAATCACATGAAGTAGCAAAGTTTAGCTCTCGGATTTCATTATCTTTCAAAGGTATTTTATAGCATAGAAGCTTTACTTCAGCTTATATCGTACATCGTCCAATACAACACGGCTGAATGTATTTCGCATCTATTAAGCCGATTGCAAAGCACAAGAGAAGACTACATCTAGGTAAACTATAATCGGCTAACAAGGATTTCTCTTGCGTTCCGTGAGATTTTGATATATATTCTTATATAGCTACTTTAATAAACTACCATCAATATGCAACGATGATGAATTGAACACTGTTACTCTACAAATGAGTAGCAAACTTCTCTGATTAAATGCATTCTATTTTGAATAAGTGGTGTGATTTTGAAATAGATGATTGCGTAGTTGATACTTTAGAACGAGTTGCTACGCTAGGATAGATACCTAAATTAATAATGATTGAAAAAAAAGGAAGGAAAAAAACACGGCAGTGATAGCCGGTAAAGCAGTTGAGGGTCACGATATCTGACAAAAGATTAATCATTGACAGGTCTCTGGTATAGCCCATAGCCTATGTCTTATTAGAACCTTAAGGCGGAAAGGGAGCATCCGTTTGGACATATTTCGTCATACTATTTACAATGGGCGTAGAGAGGACCGGGATTGATGATCAATGCGATACGACGGATGATACCCTAGTGAATTTGTATATATATAAACGGGAATATACAGATCTTCCTGCTTCTAAACTCCGTCCAGTCAACTTCTAGAAGCCATGAGCTCAGCCTTCATTCAACAACCCAAATCGAAGAAGCCATTCTTCCAGAGCCTCACTAGTCTCCTTGATTCTAACCATCAGTTGGAATGCATGTTGCTGGAAGGGTTTCCCGAAGCCAAAACAGCACATGAGGCGTAGGAAACCCTTTCTAACCTTTAGCTTTTCCGTAAAACTGACACCCACTAGGCTTGGCACCATCCATAGGACTTATCCAAATCTGCTCTCGGAAAAGAAGCTGGAGGAGGTGTACAAGAAGATCATTGAATTGTTTGAAAGGAATTTAAGTCCAGATGTCCGTAAACAAGTAATGTCTTTACTTATATTGACAGCTGATTCCATGAGGAGCCAATGCGTGGTCGACATCCCTAGAGACTACTATCCTAAAATCGAAGACGGAAATGGAATATTTTTCTTCGACGATGGATATATACAGGTCTATCAGCCTTTCAAAGAGTTCATCGTTAGAAATCTCATTAAGACTTGGACTAAGACTACTATTGCGACCGAGTGGCTTCTATGTCTTACCAACGCTCGAGAAGTAGGCTTTCGGCGCATGCGAATGGTCGGGCAAAACTTTCTCACCATGCATACTATAACCGAAATTACAGAGGAGAGGTCTAATAAGGATAGCACGGAAGAGGAATATAACGCATTTATAGGGGCATCGCAGGTATTTATAGACAGGTATCGTGATGCGCCCGATATTCGCCTAGATGCTTATCTAAGGGATATAATTGCGGAAGTTATCAGTGTTTTAGAACCCATTCAACGGGCGCTATGGATAGACTGTCCATCGTGCGGCCGTATGATACATGTTCCTTAACGATGGTTAACAGATAGTAAGATATAAAGAAATTAAGAACATATAGCGTTAATTATTTTATAAGCTTTATAGCAACGGAGACCTCGTTTTAATATTATTTATAATTTTATAAGATCTCTTACTTAGAAAGAATATAGGAAAAAGTGCGAAATTAATTAATTAATTCCCTAGAGGTGGTTGTCTTAATCGGTGTTAATTATTTTAATAAGGTTATAGGGTCGAGTAGGGGTCGACTTTCCATTATAGAAAGCGTATTAGACACTTACTATAAGTAGTATATACTAGACGTAAAATACTTTTCATACTAAAGATCGTATAGTAATTCTAGCGCACTACTAGGGTGTATGAGAAAGTATATAGGAAAAACAATAAACGGTGATTTTTTTTTATAAGTGTAAGAACGCCGCAACTTATCATAGCATTAATGCTTATAAAATATATTAATATATCTATAATGCACCTATTAATAATAAAAAGGTATATTTTCTATAATCTTTAATGAGGCTTATTGTTTTTATTACCTGTCTAAATGCAGCGCCATTTCATGATTCCAGGCGATGATAGCCAATAATGTAACGTTACTCTTTATTAAGTTCGCTTAGAGCGTGCCACCGGAAAACTTATAAAGCGTAATCTCAGCCTTAGTAAACAGCATTAGCGCTAATCAAATTTTATAATCAGGATTGCGTTTAGAGGCGGCTACTAGTCAATTTCTATGTAGCAATCTTGCGCCCTGAGTTGAAATACTCCCTGCTGCTCATTCTTTATTGCGTAGAGCCGTTTGTGTTTGTGTTCTGCACTGTTCTCTTATAAGTTTCTCTCCCTGACACGCCGGGGCTCTTTTCGATCGCAAGCTTCTAAGCTTTCCGGTCGCTGTTGTTAACGTTCCGGAACTCGGCCGGGCAAAGTTAATTTGTATGTCAGGAAATTCTGTTTCATAGGGGACGACGGCTGTCCAAGGATTCCACTCTGGATCGTAGTTGAGTAAAAGACGTTCCTGACCTGTCTCGGTTGTGTGCTTGTGCATGGCTCTCCTCGCCGAGACGGGAGTGAATTGCAAGGCTGGCGCTTTTAGGTTGCAGGGGATAATCGCTCGAATGAATTTTGCTGTCTCGTAGTACAGAGGAGAATTGAGACGGCTTGTCTATAAGCCGTATAGATACTAGACGCTTCCCTAAAGATGTTTAACGGAATAGGGGACTAAGTGCAATCGATAGCCTCATTAGCGTGGATGCAAATCCTTAGTTGAGTTTTACGTGCTGAGATTCTATGTTGCTCTTATATGTTGTAATGTTACATACCGTCCTACTAATAGCTCCCTCTCGTCGAATTATGTCTAGTAGGACCGCAAGAAACCCAGGCGTCAGTATTAAGTAAAGCGTAGAGAATATGTCAACTATTACAGTACTATCACGTTGCACTAATACGTAGTATACGCTATAAGCGTTCTAACCAACTTTTAATAGAAAAGAGAACCTTTACTTTCTTCACGGTGATTTTTATCATAGCTTGGAATTTATTACTATATTCTAAATGATATGGCATCTTTATATTAATCATAATTCGTAAGACGCCGGTTATATAGTAAGTCCTATATATGCGCCATCGTCAACTCACTTAAGATAATATTCAGCCACCGACGCGTATCGCAACTACTATAAGGAAGACTTTAAAAGGTAGAACTTATAGATATGCTATTCTGCTAAACTATAAGCTTTATGAACATTAAGAAGACTGTTCTTAAAAGTACGAAAGGCAGGGAAAGACGGATACATCTAAGTACTGCTTTATTAAGTTTCACCAATCGAATGACTTCTTTCATTATTTCTAAAAGAGAATTATGTTGACTTTACTTGCGAAGTCGTCCCTGCATCGCAGAACTGTGCATGAATAAGAGGTGAAGTGACTTCACAATATCTTAACTATCGAACGGCATAAGCCAATAACGGATTAAGTATACTATAGAAGATATTAGAATGTATTAGCAATATACTGCGCTATATAAGTTTCTACATCTACGCTCGTACACATGCATAGTTAAATGGTAACCCCTAGGTCACATTGCTATCGACAGTGGTTTCGATAAGAATAATTCATGTGAGCATTGCTGCTGTTATTTTCCGGGCGTCAGAATATATTTATGCGTCAATGGCCTTGGTAAGGCGAGTAAAGGCTATCAATTTTCTCGGCGTAATGAACCATCATCCTGACGTTCTACTCCACTAGAGCTCATTAAGCTAGTCCAGATGCGACCTGCACTCCTCTAAGATAATTTTTGAGCGTACTGTGGACATAATCGACGTGTAGAATCAGTCAACTTAGACTAAAATAACGGGCACAGCGGTAGTAGGAAGGAATAGTAGAGGATGGTAGATAGAGGATGAAAACAACGTTTCAAAAGCCCCAAGAGACCAGATAGCTAATTACTTTTTTGCCTGAAAATACCGCATAGCTTAACGTGTAAGACACACGATACAGCAAGTAGGTGTCTTATAGAATAGGAAACCTGCCGTGCAGAACGACAGTGTGAATTATTCGTTGTATCTCGTAGACTCCTCGTTATGCAGAGATCCTCCCTAGTGGAATGATTATCATTAGGTTAATAGGAACAAGAAGCGAAATTCCTTCAAAAGGAATCAGCTAAGTGGGAGGGAGGCGAGGAGGCCCGTGCGGGGTTTTATTGTCAGGGAAACGCCGATCGCACGCGTGCGCTTTGTTTTTCGCAGACGTGCGAACGCTCTCCATCCAGCGATTCCAGCCCCACGAGGCCATAAGCACCGACGAGAATTGGCCTATCGGATAGCGCGGGTAGTTTATCGCGGAGTCTCGGCGACTGCACTACCCCCCCCCCAATAAGCTTGCGGCCCCAAACATCGCCGAGACGAAAAGGTGTCAGTGGAGTTAATCCATCGCGACTAGCCGGCACCGGGAACTTGCGGTCGGTTGAGTAGGATCGACTTTCCGCTGGGGACCTGGGCAGAGTCCTTTGAAAGCGTCGAACACATATACGAGGAAACAGCTAGAACCGGTGTTAAGAGTCTCGTTGCACCAACGGCCTCTCTTCACCTTAAATGTCCTCAGAAAATATGTCCTTCCGGAGCTCGAAGCTTACGACATCTAGGCTGGCTGACTAAATATGTTTGCGTAGTTGATGGCTTACTATGAGAAGCATTTGGTCATTCGAGTAAAAGGTAATGAGTGACTAGCATGGGATGAAATAGAACTTTTCTATAGCTATTCCAATGGTCATAATATTTTTGTAGGTGGAACCCTTAGCCTTCTCCATAGCTTGCGTTGCTAGGCGATGCGTCCGTTCGTTGCTGATAATCCCTTGAGGTGTATATCCCTCAGGTACTGTCGGTTGTCACATTCCTAGACTTTCTTCTTCTACTGTTAAGTGTAAGTGGGACAACGTGCTCGAGCTTTTCTTTCTAGGTCAACATTACATGGTTTGCCACGTAGATGTCTGCCTGGCGCGATATCTGTTGCATGACGGATTGAGGCGCTTATAGTGTTTACTTGAGTCGGAATCATCTCTCTGCTCAGACTGTGGATACTTCCGCATTCCTTTGTTATTCGAAAACGCTACCCATAGCTAGCAGATTCAGGCCAACTTCATTGTATATGACTGCCAAGGCTCCTACTAAGGCGTGAGAATCCGATTACCGCCTATTCAAGCAACAACACGCGCTTGTGTCAGAGAAGGCTTCCGGGCATTCTCGCGCACTCCGCCCTCTGGAAAGTTTCCTGGGCTACTAGATGCGAATTGCATCGACGCCACATTTGGTTTGGGCCAACTCTTATCTGGCCTCACTCACAGAAACTTGAAGACGGATGATTTCAGCCTCGAGTCATAGAACCGTCTTCCACTAGACTTTTGTCCGGTGTATTTTCACTAGTAAATACATCGCGGTACAGCCGCCTCATGACTGCTGAGCTAGAATGCTCCATCGCGGAGGGTAAGGTTGCGCTCCAGAGGCAGGCATCTTCTGGTTCATCAGACACATTGCAAAGCTAATTCTTGGAACGTGTTGACTGATAAACGTCCGTCAAAATTCCTGAGGGTATAGTGAGGATAGGACTGCAAGGACTAGAGATACTGACTTTCTGGTGGCCAGATTGGCTGTTCAAGTGCTGCGCCGTGCCTCGAGCATCAGGCAACACTTTGACAAGGCCTTCTATAGCGGCTTGTAGGCCCTTCTGACGATTTACACTGGCGGTGTTTCTGCACTGGACGATTGGACAGCCTTGTGTCCCCATCTAGCTCTGAACGTGGTCTGTCGTCCCTACCCGAGCTAGGTTCCACCGTGTCTGCGTGGTCGCCCGCCTGTAGCGGGATGGATGCCGATTCGGTTGTGTTGTGCACTGGTCCCGCTGTTGTGGACATTTTCCCGACCTCCTTCGAGCTGCGACAGCCGCCCAAGGTGTAGGCCGCTTCTGCTTCTTCCTTCGTGGCATCGTTGGAAGGTTGAATTTGCCGGCTCGGTGTGCTTGCGAGAGGGATTAGGCGGGTACGAAATGGAACTGAAGAATGCTTGATTCTGAAACTTCGTGCTGGTCAATGCTGGCAACCCCGGGTGTTAAATGGATGATGAGCGTGAGTGGCAACAATTATGCCCAATCGACTTACACTGGCCAGAAGAACTCATTCCGCCAAAATCCTTCTAAATGCCTCACAGCCACGATTTTACCAATATTTACGCCAGGACAGCACAAATAGCAAGATAAGTAGCCCCACCTATATCAGTGCAGATGATTCGAGTGATACCAGGCGTGGGCCATTATATCGGAAACATGGCCTTTTACAGCCTTATCGAAGAGCAGAGATTTGAAAAGCTTCGGCATGATGGGTGCATAAGTCTCTACCCTGATTACACTGGGCAAATTCAAGTTGTCCTATTGGATACTTGGTGGTTGTTGGGCCGTTTTTGTTTTCTTCTTCATCGGAGCAAATAGCATGACATCTACGCTGCGGAGTCTTGAGTGGGGGTATTCCCTTTGTATTACCTTACCCGATATTGGTAGAAGCAGTAGCTGCGGACGACCTGGACCAACTCGATTCTTTCTAAAGTGAAAATTTATACTTCTTGTAGTTTGATATTCGCTAAAAATCTAACCAGTCATGTTTTCGATAAAATTTCTACAAAAGGCCTGTTCCGTTCAATGTCATCAATTCCACTGTGTACTAAAAAAAAAAAAAAGAACTCGATGATTAACCCAATTGCCATACAGTCAGTCACAATTACGAATTTGCGTTCCACAGCTTTAAGAAACAGGACACCAGAGACTAAGTTTAGTACTAAAGTCTCACACCAGTGGATAAGATCGTGGATCGCTTTATCGAACGTCAACTGAGAACTTCAACAATGGAAAACCTGATGCATCAGTACGATATACGCCGCAGGATCAGATTTCACGCCAATCCTTTGGACTACTTGCAGCTCCTTCGATCCCTTTCTGTGGGCAAATACCTTGAGATACAACCTACTGACGCTCAGTTTGCTTTGAACCCTTCATCCTTCCTTTTCCACAGTTTAGAGTTCTGTAAGCTATGGAAAGCCCGATTCGGATGTGTATTCCTGCTCTACGGGGATGAGCTACAACATCTATCGTATTACCTGCAAGCAACGTCCCTGACGCTGAAGAGACCTATACGGGTTGTGCTAGCTACTTTGTTCCCCAGCATGGATTCTTTAGAGCACGCTCTTTCTTGCGTGCTTAGCGGTGACGTCGAGGACCTTTCTCGGAAAGTTTCAGCAAGCACCCAACCCCATGTATCGCTTTACGCAGACGATGGCGGAGACGGAACTTGTCTTAAGTCCAGTGTCGAGCTTTACCCAGAGATCCAAGTTCCCGACATTCGTCATGATCGCTTATTGCGCAGAGGAGAACGCACAGAGTTTGCACACAAAGCAGACGGTGAACTCGTCGCTTCTCTTCTTTTGTGTGACCATGCTCAATCACCTTCAGCTTCTCCACAATATCCACGCTGGCCTCCAGGTCAAACGTCGGGATATATATTCGATATCGGGCTTGAGGAAGAGCCGGGATATGTTTCGGTTTCTTACTGTGCTCAGTGCGAAAGTCATAAAGGATCGATTGGTAATAGTGGACAATGAAATGTGCCTGCTTGGGTTTAGGATGATTTTACCTTCGCTACTTCCATTAGCAGACCACAAATAACATGCATTGATGCATTACGAGCACCAGTTCTACTACTCGACTGCTACTATAACCAATCAAGGCATTACCAGCAGTCTCTGACTTAGACTCGAGACTCTGACTATGTAGACCTTGGATATGCGGCTATGACTCCTTGAGTGGAACAATCTACTCTCTAGCAGATCAACATCTTATTGCGCGGCCATTCTTTACCCGACAGTAGAATTGATGAGAAACAAAGAAGATCTGAGCTAAGTGGCGCAGTAGTACGGCATCTGAATGGTGAATGCAGCTTGACGCCGACTCTTCCGGCGGCAGCGGTTGCCTTGGCACCGAATGTTTCTTGGCAAGAGCCGAGGTATGCTGTCGCCTAGACATGAGGAGTACGCTTAGTGTCTTGTGGGTTTTGAATGGGCAATAGGACAGCGATCAGAACACGGGCGGTTGCGGCGATGTGAAGATGAGTTGTGTCGGACGATGGTTGAATTGCTGCCTCAGAGGAGGCGCAGCGAGGTGGTACTGAAGCGGAACATTATCGAAAGGTAGTGAGTTCTCGTAGTCAATGGATCTAGGTAGTAGACTTGCGCTCGGAGAGGAGTTTGTCATTAGCTCGTACTTTTTTCTGTTGTTATGACATTCTACTAGCATATGGGCGGGCACGACTTGGAAACTGACACACGACGCAGGACAAAGCAGTTGTACCAGATGACAAAATCAGTATTTTTTACGTCCGTCTTAAGTGAGACACGATAAGTCCTTTGCCGTCTACCAAAGCGAATATGGAGAGTTCATCGGTGGAACGGAGGCCATCTGCACTGGAACAAAACACAACGCCGTCTGCGGGACCAGCATCATCCCTCCCCCTCCTATGCTGGCTGGAAATGGCGATAGCGCAAGTTGGTACTGTGCATGTCGTGGGCCGGTCGGAGACATCCCGCCCAAATGGTGTCCGTGCATCCCAGAGCCGGCAGTAAAAGGTCCATTGACTGGTGCAGGCGGAATGTTCGCGTGGCCACGAGGTAACTCACCAGCCGGGAAAAAGTCAGCAAAAGGTGGTAGTGGAGGCATATCGTGTCTGTCGTCGGCAGCAGAGGCTGGTGCTGTTGGCAGGGGCGATCCAGTCGCGGTGGAGCTGCCTTGTGGATCTGCGAGGCCGGCGACTGGCTCTTCGCCCTCGAAGAGAGGAGGATCCCATGCATTTGCAAATGCTGCGTCATCACTAAACATGTTGGTTTGCTGTGTAGCTGATTGTATGTCCTCCTCCCGGGCAGGTGTTGCGGCCTGGACAGTCGCCCTATCGAGCGTAGGACTGTCACCTGGCACCTCGCTCTCGCTTGGGCCAATCTGTTGGTACGATGTCTGTGCAGATGGCGAAACGATATCGCCTAGCTCTCCTACAGTGCTTCTGAGAATAGGGTATTGTTCTTCGGAAGTAGAGCCTGTGTTTCGATTGGAGCCGGCCCGGTTGCTGGCCTTGTCTGATGTCTAGTCAACGAGAGCTCTGGACATGTAGCTGGGGTTTGGTACCTGTCTTCCTCGGTCGGCCTCGCTTTCTCCCTGTTGGCTGAACCACATTTTGCAGCTCTTTGAGCCTTTTTCTGTACCTGCGCTGGGCGAGCCTGTTTCTTAATTTTCTATCTTCATCAGGGCTTAGCTGGTTTTGCTCTGCGTCCATGATGCCACAAAATCCCCTGTATGTTCAACAGAGCAACGGGGGCTCTGAGACCTGATTCGGAAAATACGGCAATTAATACAAAATAATGTCTGGTTGGAGACTGCCACGGATGACAGCTACTGGCCGTCAATTCTACATTATCGTGTCGAGAGAGTAATAAGTTTCTCAGGGACGACCGTCTAAATGACAGTCCACCAGGGGGAATCTCGAGTGATTCCATCAACCAGACGCATGGTGAATTTTCCTGTGTTTTTTTTTTTTTTTGAGAAGCTTGTGTTAGATCACTCAGAGGAAGAGAGCTGAGCTGGTTGGGCATCAGACTCGGGCAGACGTCAGGAAGTTGTGTTCGACGTGATTTCTCTTCGACATCTACCAGGATCGCACCTTGTTACACATAATATATTTTGGCTTTGACTGGGGCCTAATCACGGTCACGACGATGTATGACTCTAAATTATGCTATTGCGACAACGGTTCCGCTCACATCTCCTCTCCCCTCACTTTTCCTATGTAGAATCAGATACATACCAACAAGATAAAACGTTTTGGCAGAATATCCGTACATCGTTAGTTGGGGTCACCCTCTGCAGATAGTTAATTAATGTTATTCGAATGATTTGCTTATTCTAATCTCTTCTTAGCAGCTCCATACGCTGAGGCTCTGTGCCGCGGAGAGAATGGTGACATGGAAAGTACGTGGAAATTCCCCCATTATTCTTGTGGGGCTAGGTATCCATAGTCATGGACTTCACATCTCGCTGCGGGACGCCTGTGAGGCGGTTGCGGCGAGCCCACATTCAATCCAAATTTGCCGAGTTAGACGAGCACTGGCTCAACAATCTCAATGCTTGCTCTTGGAGATGCTCCGAGTCCTTCAGTACTGTTTAAATTGTGACTGTATGATTCCTCTGCAACATTTATGGAAGGCGGCTCGTCCCTAGTCGGCCGACGACGCGGAGATGCCATGGTGGTCTACAATGTCCGTTAGTATGATTGATGTCAGCTTTGCTAATGCTGGACTTGCCTCCGAGAATGACAAGACTGCGACTAAGGCAAGAGGCAGAAGGTGCGTGTTCAGCTTCATTTCGGTACTTTTTCGTGAAGAACTGGTATAGCTTGAGCCGGTGGAAGGTGGTGAGTAGAAAGCTAGGAACGGAGGAAGACGGACAGCGGACCTTTATATCTAGAATGTGGAAATTCTTTTCGCGCTCCGGAAAAGTGTTCCAATTATTATGTTCACCCTAATTCTGAAGATAAAAAGGTAGAGAGAAGTAAGGTAACGCGGCTTAGGTTTGGACAAATATTTCGATACAGACAGATGTACAGGAATTAAGCCCCATTAATAGTACAAAGCCATTCGTTACGAGCATATTTGTTACTTATATACCCAATGGTCTGTATGAGGGGGCTATATCCACATATCCACTACAAAATGGTGAACTCAGCAGCGCTTTAAATATGACCTGGGCGTTTAATCCGCAGCACCAACAACAAAGCTCATGAGCTTTTTTTTTTTTTTTTCGTTCACTTGTATTTTGGATATAGCTGTGGTGCAGTTTCTTACTTATGCAGAAACAGCCATTCAATGAAGAAAGTGCGAGATGCCTATAGCTAATGGCTGAAGCCTTCGCCGCAAGTGTTGCACCTTCGCCTGATCTTCGCTTGCTCTCACCCTAACCCTCGCTCGACCGTGCATGCTTTCTCTTGCTTACTCTCATCCTTACGCTTGAGCCGGATGGCTCAGACACAAATCTCGCTATTGGTACAGTGCAAAAAGCAAGCTTCCTTTGCACTAATGCTACTCGGACAGCCCAGAAGAACGTAGCCCAGGGCCTTTGTTCTTTTTTTCTCTTCTTCTTTTTAGACTGCATGTGTTGTGAGTGGTAGAGAATACTACCATCAGGTGAGTCTTAGGGCTTCTTTCGCCAGCTTCGGCAGCAACTCTATCCTGCCTGCTGACAGGATATGAGAGGGAGGTCTCGACTCATGAGCCGCCGCTCTTCAAAGACCACGACGCGGTTTGCTACATTCGTCGGAAATTGGTCTCTTGTCGTCCTGAGAGATAGCAGTGGCTTTAGGCCCTGTCAGAGCTATCATCATAGCTGCTTTTGTAGAGGTGGCTTAGATGACGTAAAGCATCTTGACTGTTTCTTCAGAGCCTGTCTTTATCTTCGCGCGGTGGCCGAAGACGCCACAGCATGCCTCTACAGAGTGTGCGACTCGGCACTGTGAGAGCAGAATTGAATCAAGATTCAGAAAATGGCCTGTGTATGGTTCAGACTAGCAATCCTGGCATACTCCAAGTTCAGCAGCTGAGAGAACAGACACATCAGTCGTGTTCCACTGTCGCCAGAAGCAGCCATGCTCCATCCCGTCTCTGGCACATTAGAGGGCAACGAAAGACTCGGGATGTAGCAGTTCGCGTCTTTCTCAGGAGCACTATGTGGCACGTCGAGCATAGGTACCGAATTCGGGTTGCTCCCATCGCTACTTACGGATGGGAGGAACCCGTAATTATCGACTGTGGAGGCAGAATCCCAAGGTCTGCCGTTTTCGTGGATGACACCACAGTTAATCCCTCTGCTGCTGTCGACTCCAGTGGTTGGCGGAGAATCGAGTACCATGTTGTTGCACATGGTATCCTGGTCCGTCGTATTTGTGTTGTCACTCTGCCCGACGTTGACCACCTGCGAGTTACCGTCTCCTGCTGCTGAAGCTGCTTCACGGAATAGCGGATCGCCGGCGTCGTCTCGGTCAAGGAAAAAGCCCGGCGGACCGGTGACGGTAGTAATCTGTGGGCTATTCGGCTTTTCCATGCCAACCGCTTCATCAAGCCAATTATGGCCTGCGCGATCTTCACTACTCAGAAAATCGAAAAAGCTCGTTTCCTGGTCATCAGTAGATGCCGCAAAGTCCTTTCCAGCACTCGTATGCACCTTCTTATCGAGTTCAGACCTCAGCGAGCTGTTCTCTTTCTGTGCAGCATCGAGAGCAGACTGGAGACTAGACATCTCGCCCTTTAGCGATCTGAAGCTGCTCTTCAGCTCCTCTACCTCCTTCTGCCTCTTCTCGCGGAACCGCTGCTGTGCTTTCTTGTTCTGTTCTTTACGGCGATCAGCCATTGTGAACTGCTGCGGTAGTCTGTGTCAACACGTCGATAACATGATGCTGCTGGCTTTATAAAAGTGTTCTCGCAATGCTCTGCTGGTGCACCCATCTAAGCCTTACCAAGGAAGCGGTCTGCAGCTGCTCCGCCACCTCGCATGGTATCGTAATGCTATTCTTAGACGGCTGTGAAGTCGTGTGGTGTTGTAACAGAGGTTACGAGCTGACCAAGCATACGTGCCTGCAGCACACAGCACAGATAGCTGCGCTAAAAATAGCATTACAAGGGCATGAGCGATGAACTCGATGCAACGGGACAACACCACATCTGAAACAAGCTGAGAGCAGTTTTCTATTGTTTAACGTTACTTGATGCTTCCACCTAGTCCTTTACCTACTCAACTACCATTTGCCTTCGGCAAGACACCTACTTTCACCCATACGCCACGTGCGGTTACGTGTGAACCAGCTACGAACAGAGCGGTCTGTCAGCCATGCTACGGATAAGCTTACTGTATACTTCACCAGAGCCACGCTATCACTTGCTCAGCAGATGGGTACCTGTCAAAGCAGGATGTTGGTGTCCGCGTGTCGCATGCCTATAAACGGCCCAGATTCAGTTCTGGAAATCACAACGTTGACGTGCGCTCACGCTATGCACAAGACACCAATTGTCGAATCGTACTGCACGCCCTCATCAGGGACGCATGCTGGCCAGGTCGGCCGTGTCTCGGCTCTAGCCACCAACGCTCAAATAAATCTCAATCGAGGGTTCATGCAAGACTGCATCAGGGATGGCGACATGAAAGATACAGACGTAATCAAGCGACTCCATCCTTCCGTGGATATACAACTGAGCTCGAAAGATCCACTAGTGGCAGGTCCGGTTGTTGCGGAATTAAAGTGGGCCCAAAGCGCGAGAAAATAATGGAAACTCAAAGAGGGACAGGATCAGCTGTTCAGATGCTACTTTTTTTTTTTTCTTTCTCGTTAGTGGTCTATTATTTGGCATAAAAATACAACGTCTGATTGTGCGACAGTCGCTGTGCATACACGAGTCTCTCGCGCACTGGTAGTCAAAACGCCGCTGCCAACGTTTTAATTAAAACAAATCTTCTATTTCTCGTATATCTATCTTTATTGGCGTAGGATAATGTTACATCGTTCGTGTTTCCGCCCGTTCATTCAATAGTGTCAAGGCATATTAAACCCAAGCTCGGTTCCAGGTTATCACACTTGGTATATAGCAACCGTCTTTAGCCTCTTGAACCTAGAGGTTGAAGAATGAGCATACGGCTGTTTTCGTGCACCGTCCTGCCCCTTCACTTCATACATCTCTATGAGCTTTTCCTGGGATCTAAGATACGGCATAGTAAGGCTAATTACAGCCTTTTCCATGTAGCACCAAAATAATATAAAAAAAGAGAGAGAGAAAGAGAGAGAGAGAATCACATGTAATTAAAATTGCTTCGGATGCTTCAAATGCTTCGGATGACTATAAATCAACTCATTTCCCCCGTGGCATGATAAGGAAAAGAAAAAAAACACCGGTCATACAAGCCCATTAATAGCAGTCTCAGTGCAGCCAAAATCCACAAAGGACACTGCATTCCATCGCAGTGCTCACATGCGCTTCCAGCTGTTCTGTAGATCAAGATCCCTCTCGTTAAAATGACGAGCCTCGAAGCAACACCCCCCCTCGCCGGTGTTGCTGAACTAGCCATCTTCGGACTAGTATACAGCTCGGTCTTGTCGGCGCACACAAGGTTCAGTGCGCTGCAGTACAACAAGTCTTTCAAGAAGACCTCCAGCGTGCCTCTGGTGCTCCATATCGCTTCAGGCCTGTGGGAAGTCTCGTCGTACCACCTGCGGGCGCTTGCAGGCCCTGTGCTTCCCACTCGCCACGACGTGTTGCTGTGTCTGATTCAGTCGTCCACTACTCTGATCCTCGCGAAGCCGCTGCGCAGGGGCCACACGCGGATGACAAGGCCGTGCTACCAAGCCGGAGCCGTCCTCCGGTCCGTCATCACCTGCATCGCCTACGTCGCGGGCAGCTCCGATCTGCATCGGTCGTCCGTCAAGATAATCAACGGGTTCGTCTACACTCGGATGCTGATCTGGGTCTTGAAGCGATTTCGACTTGTGCCGTCGCATCAGGACATGTACAACATTGGTGTGTTCGGGGCAGCCTTGATTGCCATTTCCGAGACTTCGATCAGGTATGGGCCCCATATCTACGTCTGTGTGGTGGTGTCGATTGCTTTGTTGAATCAGAAAGTGAGCGCAAGGCTGGAGACGCGGTAAGTCACACCAGCAGCAAGGCTTGAGCGTTCACACTTCTGATGCAGTGGGTTGTGCAGAATTCCCAGTCAACAGGCCCCGATACTCGTGCTTCTTGTCAGGCTCGGGTTCTCGGAGCTTGAAACCGTGCGCGACGTCGGCAAGATCGGAGCTCTTACGGAGCCGCCAGCGGACGAGTACGAGGAAGGGTTTGCCAGGAAAAATGATTCGAGAGCGATGACTATGCGCGGAGCTGGCTGTTATCGTGCTGATGGTGGCAGCATGGCATTGCATAAGGCGTTGCTCGTCAAGCAACCCTACTATGGGCTTGCCTTGGCGCACGTCACATCGCTGATCAGCACTCCAAAGCTTAGCTAAGGATTCAAAGCCTAAAGTGAGATGGCAGTGTCACCGTTTCGGCGAAGCACGAAGGTGGTGCTGAACAAATAAATGGTTAGAGATACGAGCGTTGGTTACTGCAAAGAGGCTCAGCTCACGGCTGGATGGTAGATGCTACGACGAAAGGCACAGCTACGACGCGACAGATTGCAATGTATTTCGTTAATGCCTGCACTCTTTGTTCATTAGAAAATGATCTCTTTACTCAGTATACCGCGTCATTCGCATTGATGGGTGTGTTTTTCTAGCGCCGACTGAATAATAGTCTGCTTGAGTTTATTATATTGTGGCATCATTGCTGCAATTACTGTATTACTATTTAGCCTAGTGTTGCCAGATCTAATTGCGTGCGTGACCCGAATGATCTCCTGCTGCGCAAATATTCATGTTGAGCAAAGTTCTGCAATACAATAACGCTCACGATTATTGTCATCTGAAACTACAGCGTAACACCGTCAACCCTGTCATCGGCATGTCACGGTCGGTAGCATTATTAAAGGGTGTCATCCGATTATCCGTAATTTAGGAAGATATATGACACTCTTTTCTTTCGCTATCTACTATCCCGCGTTTGATTTTCACTCAGGTCATGTTTTTCTTCTTCTTTTGATTGCTGAACAAATCAAAAATTTGTTGTACACCTTTGCACCGGTGCTGAAGGGTAATCGGGCGAATGACCGCGATGTAATAAATCCCGAGAACCATGCGTGTTGACTGACGGATCAGATATCCACCCAATCCTGATTGTCGACCAGCGTATTAGCGCTACTCCGTGCTGAACTTTTGTGCCATCATGTGGCGATGCAGACAAATTTGAGGTCGTGATAATAATGCCGCGACCTCTGAGTTTCTGCTGTTCGAGAGCGCGACCGTATATTCCAAATTCCACCTTCTCCTACCTCGGCCACCATACGGCCTTGATCTGCTCATACCACATCACTCTTGTGCAAGCCCCCAGATAGCCATCTCGCTCTCCTACCGGCTACATTCAAAAAAGAAAGAATACGCTTGTCGACGAAGAGCGAGGCCGTACGCTTCACTGCTTGCTTCTCAGAAGTAGGTTGCTCATACCATGCCTTCCGCGATCCACAATGCCTTCGTGCGAACTGGCAAGAGGGTGGCCAAGGCCTGTGACTACTGCCGCCTGAAGAAATCTAAAGTCAGCACAAACAACCGTATCGAACGCTGCGCAACTACTAACTTGCAAAACAGTGCGATGGCTCCAGTCCGTGCGAGCGTTGCAAGAGCGACTACAAAATGTGTGGCTATACAGAGCGCATAAGATCACATGGCCAGACGTATCCTGAAGGGTTAGCGCGGCTCCTGTCCCCATTTTCGAAAGCCAGTAATGACAGCCCCCTCAGCTATGTCGAGATGCTTGAGCGACAGCAGGCACAACTGACTGCCGGGATCTGCGAAATCTACCGGATACTGAATGCTGACGAGCGTTGGCCTGGTGCGCGGCTGGCCGAGCAGAGCGGCGGCTACCCGCTCATCCATGACGTTCTCGAGAGACTTGACGTGCTGCGGCAAAACCACCGATTTCTCCAGCCTGCCCGCTCTCGGGACGGCTCCATTGATGCAGACCGGATGCTCCAAGAGACGGAGGCGCAGACTTGCCCATGTCTTCAACCTCCCGCTGGCTCTGATTCTAGTTCCACCAGTCTTTCACCGCCGTCGTCATTGTACTACAGTCACTCCGCGTCGCCAACGATGCAGTTGGGGTCTGTTTTCACGGACTTTCCTACCTCGCTGACGGCGATGAACCAGCACAACGAAGACGCACGGCGCTTTCTGATTACCAGTGACTTTGATGTCATGCCTCAGGCTCAGTTTTCTGATACAAAAGATGGTGCTCCACACGCCGTCGAAGGTGTGCAAAGTCTGTTCACAGCCGATCATGCGGCTCTGGACTACACGGTGTACTCGAGCTGCGTCGATTTCAGCTACTAGAGTGGAGTGGCTGGTCGCTTCACGAACGAATATTATGTGAATGGAACTTTTGCAGCCCAAAATTGAAGAACATCTGTTTATTTTGAGAGTGACTCGATAGCAAACCTAACCGCATGTAGGTTGAAAGGTACTCAAGAAAGCGACCACCGTTCAGTCAGCCTACTATCCTCGACTTCACCCAAACCTCGCGTCCGACCTTTGTCGTGCCCAACAGTGAGTAACCTGCTACACCCGCTTGTCCGCCTTCGCCCACCCTAGTTAAAGCATACCTTAAAGTTTTTTTTTTCCCCCTCCCCAACAACATCCAAGCTGTTTGGCAAGTTTAGAGTTTAGAAGAACGACTGCGGACCCTGGAACTGATCAATCAGTAGTTGTATGGCGGCATCGACTCTTAGTGAAGTTCCACTGTCCGTCCTGCTGAGTGCGCGACGCGCCTCCTTGTATGTGAATCCCATGCCTACCAGTTGAAACACAGCCTGGGAAACCGTATCCGGGGGGTCTTCCTTTTCCGGCTCGTTTGTACAACCCGTATACTGTGCCATCTGTGCTTCGTTCGCCTCAGGTCCACACGTTTCTTGCGGAGAATTCTGGTCGTCTCTTGTGGGGTCTGTCTGCTGACTGGGTGGATCTACAGAGTTGGCCAAGTTCTCTGAATGATTGAGACTTACTGTAGGATCTTTCGGGATCTGCAGGGAGGACAACAGCGAATATACTTTCAAGAACAGCTTCTTTGCGTCAAGGGGGAGAGTAGTTGCAGGTGAGATGGACCACGCCTTTCTTGACATTCTCTCGTCCAGCTGGCACACGCATGCCAACGCCACCCCCACCAGAGGTCTCATTTCTTGATAACTTGCCCAGTCCAGAACCCATATCTGCCATCCAGCAGCCGGCAGCACGCCGGTGATTGGGTGTTTTGTTGCGCGCGCCTGGGAAACTGCCTTCCACGTGAAGATGCCTTCTAGTGGATGGTAGCATGCCCATGTAGATTCATCTGCCCGCTGTTAGCCGTCATGTATCCAAGTGACTATGCCTCCAATACTATCTAACTCACTCGTCCTGTTCGACACAGAAAGCTCCTCGCCACCACCTTGACTAGCCAAAGTTGATCGATCACCAACTCTACTGCCGGGCATCCCGCACTTTCCCATCTCTTGTATCATTACTGCGACGCAAATCCAAAAAGTTGAAAGATCTTGAGATGGAGAACAGCACGATCTATGATATGACGTCCCTGTATCGTCTGTAATGTGATCTATTTGCGACCGTTCATCTTTTAGAGATTCAACAACATCCAGAAAGAGTATCAGGCGTGCATAGTATGTTTCCACTTGAGACCGAAGGTCGTCTGGATTATCGAGCAGTTTCTCTACATTACCAGGCTGGATAAAGTCCTTGCAGAGGTGCATTATTGCGCATTCTAGTGTTCTCTGATGAGGCATAATCACTGTGATTCCAGTTCCAGCTGCAGCTTAGAAGATTAAATCGGTATCAATCCACGTCTTACAAAAGGAAAAAGTGGCCTGTTGCGACGATGAAAGACTCCAAGTATATGATATTTATAAAAACCAACAACCTACGCTCTTTTCTCGGAGAGTGGCGAGAGAGAAAACTAGAGTACTAGATGTGCAGCACCATCGAAACCGACCGAATTATTGATGATATTATTATGGAGGGGCAAGAGTAATGGGGGCCATTACACTCCCTTTTGTTTTTATTGGTTTTTTTTTGAATTCAAGTAATACATACCTGATCCATAACGCTCGTTGCTATGTACTTCCGCCAAGTAGCAAATAATCACAACCAGCACCAGTCGCGGTGGCTGTGACCGTTTATATACAGCGCCATGACGCTTGGTTTCATCAAACAGATCGCTGATCCACGTATCGCACACGCTCACAAATGGTACTTTTCGTCTTGCTGGCTCGTGCTGCTCACACCCTGTCCGACTGTCGAGTGTTCTAACTCCACCACTAGGCTCGTGTATATGCTGGAAGGTACGCTACCACAAATAAGATCGGGTACGGTGCCTTTGGGGACGTCTACGCCGGTAATCGCTCAAGCAGCTCTCAACAACACCTGCAGCTTTGGTAACAACGTAAACAGGAGTAGACAATGAGACCGGGCATAACGTGGCGGTAAAAATCGAGCACAAGGACGCACAATACCGTCAACTACAGTACGAGGCTTGGGTCTACAGCCGTCTTGCTGGCGGACCCGGGGTCCCTCGCGTCCACTGGTTCGGCACTGAGCTCGACAGCAGCGCTATGGTCCTGGACCTTCTCGGGCCGAACCTGGAAGATCTTCTCAACCACTGCAGCCGACGGCTTTCTCTTCGGACAGTCGCTTCGCTGGCCAATCAATTGATAGCCCGACTTGAGTATGTTCATCAGAAGAATATCATTCACCGCGATCTCAAGCCCGAAAACATTGTAGTTGGTCTTGCGGCACAAAGAAATGAGGTCTACGTCATTGACTTCGGGCTGGCTACCGCATACTATAATATGGAAACTGGGGAACATATCCCGTACAGCAACGAAAGAGGTCTCATCGGCACGGCGCGTTATGCCAGCATTCCCTCACACCTCGGGGTTGAGCAGTCTCGTCGCGACGACATGGAGTCTCTGGGTTATGTGCTCGTTTACCTGGCCAAGGGACGGCTCCCATGGCAAGGGCTGCAGGCGAGCACCCAAAAACAGAAAGAGGATATGATACTGCAGGAGAAGCTGCTGACGCCGACCAAGGAAGTATGTAGGGGGCTTCCATGCGAGTTTGCTTTGTATTTGGACTATGCACGATCCCTCTGTTTCAAGCAAGAGCCAAACTACTCTTACCTCCGCGGCCTTTTTAATAGTTTGTCTGTTCGAGAAGGGTTTGGGCATGACAATTATTTTGACTGATTTTCGAAGGCATAGGGCAGATTACTCGGTTCCAGTAGAAAAGCCAGTCCGATTATGGTACGGCGATGTGTAAATGGAATCGGCAGTGTTCAGCAACGATATTGATGTTTTTATATGTGATATACTATTTGTGCAGTGGGTTTACTAGTGCATCGCTCATTTATTGTTATTCTAAAAAATCTAGTAATTGTAAGGAAGGTGATCCATCTCATCGAATATTGCGTGTCAGCAGCATTTAGAATACACCATCTGTTGTAACACAACGTGAACCTTGTGAGTGAAATACTTTGCTGTTGTCCCAATCCCTGCGCTGTAATGAGGTCGCTGGAAAACAAAAACACCCCCGCTTCCGTCCTCCTCATATCAAGTTCCCAAGCTGACTCAGTAGAATCAAACGCATGGTTAAAGCCGAATGAGAATCCCTTTATCCTACACTCAGAGCCCCATGGCTTCTATCTTATCGCTACCAGCAGAGCTGCGACTCCGGATTTGGGAGTATTGCTTAGTCCTCAATGAGCCTATCTGCGTTGTGGACAACAGATACCATGGCCGAAAAGTTCCAGTCGAGGTCCAAGTCCTGCACACAAACAAGGGTATATATAGAGAAGCGCACCAGGTCTTATATCGCCAAAACAAGTTCTGTGTCCGTATGCAAGGGCACTGCAGATTCGACAATCCCAGTACGTTCAACTTTGAGTTTCTGAAATTAGTAAAGTCTCTG
>JAFISB010000341.1:0-24818 GCA_022560015.1 Diplodia mutila | reverse complement strand
GACAAGATAATTGAAGCGCCTTCGTTTCAAGAGATCTGGGGAACGACCACTCTCTTAGGGAGAAATTATGGGGATGAGCAATCATCAGAGAGCCGTCTATGCCGGCTGTACACCACACACCAGGAAATGAAGCAACTTCAGCAGCGTTGTGCCCTTGGGCTACGGCTTCTAGTCCTAATGATGCACCACGAGAGGCAAGTGCTAATGTCTGAATCTAGCGGCAAATTGAAGAAGGGGCAGCGATTGGAGTCTTATGCCAATGAGCTTATTGCAAGAGAATGGAATATCGAGGAAAATAAATTGAGCCACAGGTTCAAGCAAGCGAAGAGATATCTGGCGCTTGTCCGTCGCGGTCCTGGCTGCCTACTTTACGTCAAATCATCTCGGTAAGTCTCCCAGTCTTTACCTGCGCATTTTCTAATATGTTACCTTACAGCTGGGAAACAATATTAAAGGATGAGCAAGTCAACGCCCTCTGTGAATACCTTGAAAGGGTCAGAGAACATTTGATCCCAGGAGGCTCAGAGGGGCCGTCAAGGCCAAGTGAGGCCAAAGTCGCGCTGGAACGGCAAAACTTCGACACCGCAAAACTCATCATCGAAAGCCTTCGCCACTTCGGTTGGACGTATGAGAAACTTGCCAAGAGTGGAACAGACTTGATGAAAGCATTGGGTGGCTACGTGGACTTGGGCGCACTGGAAAGCGGCCATATCTGCGTCAAGAAAGGACGGAATTTCCAGGGCTACCAAGCGTGTGAGGTGGGTGAGGAAGACAATGGTATCCGTGGTGATGAGGGTGACCGGAGAGAGGCTGAGCGGCATGATGTCGGACAAGACGCTACTCCTGGGACCTCGGATGCCCGTGCAGACTTTTCTCAAGCCTGTAAACGTCGTCGCATCGATAACGGCCAGCCTTCTGATCCAAGCCGTGGACGTTCAGCCCAGCAGAACGCAGCTTCACCACAGTCTCGCCATCCTTCTGTTGGTTCCCAGGGTTCTGGTGTAGACGGACAGGCAATGCAGCATGGGCAAGACGCCGGACAGCCAAGCCTGCAATCGAGGTACCATTCGGGCATTCCGCAAGACCCAGACAACGCTCTACATCCAAGAGAAATTGGCTATTTAGGTTACAGTCGTTACGATGCATGCAACCCAGAGAGCACGCCAAATATTGAATTCACAGGAACAGGAAACGACAGATGGAATGATATGCAAGATTTGGATTTGGGAAACGCAGATTACTGGGGCGAGATACTGGGCTTGAATCTTGGAATGGTAGATTACTGGTCTCTGTGATGACACGTACTATCGTGTTTGAGAATCAATGGAATAGGTATGGGTCAATAGTCGAATAGCAATGTCTCAGAAAGTAATTCATTTATTCCTTATGTGGGCTTAAACAAAGCAATATCGCGTCTCCTTTGAAGCATATTTTGCCTTTTTCCTTTGTTGCGCGTATAAGCTCTCCTGATCTGAGCGATCTTTGTGACAAGGCTGACTCTGGGTCGTATAGGCGTATCGGGATCAGAACATCGGCGCCGCGAGGTGTGATCGTTTGCGGGCGTTTGAGATGGACAAGGTAGAATTTCATACATGTTAGCTATGTCCCCAGTTAACAAAATACATTTCCATGGTGAGCTGCCAATCGTGCTTACATTGACCTCCTCTACGAGACGGTGAAGAGCTGGGTTTGTTTTGGCACGGTCCGCGGGTGCAAGCTCCTCGTATCCCTCCTTTTCGACCCATTTGCATTTGTCCAGCACCTCCACCAGATCATGCAACGTTTGCTCCGATACTTTGTTTGTACTCGCATGGGGTTCTCGCTCGCCATTCATGGTGTATTGCCGGTGTAGTGATGACGTGGAAGCTCAAGAAATTCCTATGCCGCAAGCGGATTATTTATGTTCCACCATGGCCTGTGCGCCGAGGCCTTCCCGCCGAAGCCGCCCAGCATCAACCTTCCGCAAGCCAAGAGACCGCGCGCATCGCAAGACATGACAGACCCACTTTGCTCTCTGTGACGGCACTGGTAGCATATCGCATATCCGGTAGCAGTCTCTTCGATATCGGCCCACGCTATTCCACTCTTACTCATAGCGCTTCGTGATTGGAGGCTTCAGGAATGTAACGGTGGGCTCCTTCTAAGCTTCGGAGTCGCTTAGCAGGTTGGCTTAACCACCTGGACCTTCGGTTCTTACCCTGACCCTGTGGTCCTTTTTTCTGTAGGGGATTCTCTGGTCCGTGCCTCCTCCTGGAGTTGTTGCGCCCGTGTAGGCGTCCTTCCGTACGGGCTTCGGCTGCTGCCTGGTAATCCCGTACGCGCCGTCTTCCCCGGCTCTCCAGGTTGCCGTGCGGGATCTGAGGCCGTGCGGCTCTTTTGCCCGTGAGGCTGCTTGGCCCCTGTGGTGCCGTTTCCCGTGCGGGCTTTCTGCCCTTGGGGTCATAAAGCCTTTGTCCCCTGGGGTTAGTAACACCTGTTTGGGCGGGAGAAGTCGTGCTTGCGTTATTTGGCGAAAAAGAAGTCCTGTTTGGCAATTACCCCTTATGACTTCCGTGCTCTCGTGCGGAAGTAAACCGCCACCATCCACTACTGTCTTACAAAACGATAGCCACGTTCTTTGTACAATGCCTGAATAATGCAACTCCATTACGGACTGTACTACATATCTTTGGGTATAACGCGCGAAAGGGGACCAAACAGAGGCAAATTTCCACCACGTAGTCTTTCAAACTCTAGTATATAAACCATGTCTCATGGACCTGATCGGCTGCTTTGCGGAAAATGCCGTCAGTAGCTCCCTAGAACAAGAAGACTGACACGGGATTGGCACTACAAATGGACCAAATCGTATGACAGACTGCTCCGATGATGTTGGCGACGCCAACGCCTGTCTCGGCGATTTGAGAAGAGCCCTGAAGGTCCTTAGAGCAAGGCTTCTTAGCAAGCCCTCGGGTAGAACTTACGATAGGTGGAGCCTTGGCAATAGCGTCACCAGAATCAGTACCAACTGTAGGGCTGGAACGACTAGCCGACTGGGCTCTTGGGCTGTCGGAGAGATCAACAACCATGGGAGAAGGACTAGTCAAATTGAAGCTATCATCAGCTCCCTTCTCAGGAGGCTCTGGCAAGACTATGCTTGGAAGACCGTCGGTTGAAGGAGCGTATTCAGTGCAGGAGACGTCAGACTCGCGCTGGCACTCCAAAAACTCATTGAGGGACAACAAGCTCATACTATTGAGGCGAGAGATGGCTTGATCGATCTCATCGCCATTCAGCGTGGTGGTGATATGGTCCAATCCAGGAAGCTCAGGGCCGCACTCGTCAGAGTCTTCGTCCAGACTGCCCCAGTCAGCTTCAACGAAGCTCTCGGATGCGTGGTAGGCCGAATATAATGGGGCTGAGTCCAGATTCTGAGCGGGGTCGAGTTCGGGAATCTTGTAGTGGGCTGCCAAAGCAAGCTCGGGCAGATCGCAGGTTGTTTCGTCATTGATTAGGCCGGCAGTTTCGTCCTCGTATATGATGACTGGAGGATCAAGCTCGCGGGAGGGCAATGGAGGGGAACTGGGCCAAGAGAAAGATCCTTCGCTGGAAGCGGAGAGGTGTTCGTCGTCTTGGTCGACTATATTTGAGGGGACGGTGCGAGCATTGATTTCAATTTCGAAATGAGTCTCGACAGGCTCCTCAGGGGAGAGCTCGATTTCCTCACCAGCATCTTGATCGCTCTCTTGCTCGTATTCCTGGATTGTGATTTCCCCGGTGTCCATGGACTGGCTCATCTCAACATCCTCATCGAGGTAATGCTCACCCGACGAGAATACCAGGGACGGAGCTGACTGGGAACGCTTAGGAGGTTGGTCATCATCATTGTTGGCGACGTAGCGCAGAGGCGAGGGACGAGGATAGAATACTTGGTCATGGGGCGATGACGGGAATATTTTGATGCCGTTAGGCACGTAGACGTCCTTCGGGACATCTAGGTCAGTAGGCTTCTTGAGGCCCATTGCACCACGAGGAAAAAGGTGAATTGGGCCGAGGCAACGTTTGTAGAGCTTCTCGCCATATGCTCCATAAGGGTAGCCAATCCCGGCATCCAAGGGGACTTTGTAGACGTGTTGCATAGCACGCAGTAGGCTTGAAGCAATACGTGGAATATTGTTATCCGCCACATCGTTCTTGCAGGCGTCCCTCACCCAATTGATATCGTCAGAGATGCCAGAGGACATAGCCCAGCGGACGACTTGAGGAGAGGTAGCGGTATGCCGGCACAAAGAGGGCGTCTCTTCGGACCAGCCGGGGTGGAAGATCTGACCGGCGCTTGAATTGTGGGAATGTTCTTTCTCGAGTGGAAGCGGGACTGGAGATGCGGGGTAGATGGCGTGCTCTATAACTGTATCTTTGGCGGAGATGACCTCGTCGGTGGGTGCGAGCTGGTAAGACCCCACAATGACCAGGTCAGTATCGCAGTCGCCCTCGAGTGAGAAAAGCTCGCTTTCAGTCGTCTTGGTGGACATATCCATAGTGCACATCGCATCGCCCTAGATACCATGAGCATCAAGTTAGGCCCAGATAGTACCAAGGTGGTAGAACTTACAGCATCTAAATCATCCTTAATAGCGGACCCAGTGGAAACAAGAACCTCAAACTCCTTCTCCCAGTCGAGGCCCCCGAGCGCCCCGAACTGCTCAAGCCCCGCTGTAAAAGTCATAGCAGCAAAAATGGACACTGTTTCGGCGCGTAAGAGGCGACGGTGTGCTTATCGCGTGGGGAATTGTCGCAAACAGCTGTTGGACAAATGTGGTTTCCAGCAAGAAAAATGGTATTCCAAGACTTCGCTGAAGGTAGTCGTGTGTTTGCGAGAATCAGGAGACTGATGAAGAGGAGATGGTTGGATTTAGCCCGGAGATTCTTTTTGGGAGCCGGTAAAATAAGTGATTTAAGCATAGGTGCACGCGACCGGCGAGCATATGTTCCTCCCCTCTATGAATTATGCACTTGGCTCGCTAATAAAACTGGCGGTCAAGCTTAACGAGAGTGTTGAGAGCTGAGATCACTGGTCTTTCGGCCGAGAAATCGGGTCAACGGATGGTAATGCAGCAACAGTAAGTACAAGAGCGTCTCATTTCTCGCAAAGTTCAGGGTCTCTAATGCTACATATCAAGCATTCTCAATCTCTTCAGTACTACACAAAACCAAAATGTGTCGGAGATTATGATAGAGGATTGGAGAATAGTTAGCGAATAGGAAGGAAGCGAAGCTCTCGCGGGAAATTACTTAGGAAGCTTTGGATGACTCGATTAGAGCTAATGTATACACATGGGTGACCCCCTGCTTTATCTCGGTGGTGACGACTGCTAAGTGTGGGTGACTGAGTATAAGCTAAGGATTGATCATTTGTAAATAGAAACGCTCTGATCACTTAATCTCGGGGTGTTGTGCTGGTCTGCTCGATGGCATTGGCGCCTCGCTTCTTGCGGCAAATATAGATTATTCAATGGCTGGAGCGTCCTTTACCGCATTCAGCATATACAGTGTCCCCCTTTACTTATGCGCACATCCCGCCTGAGGCACATTTCCCACGCATCTTATGTGCCAAGGGTCTGGATGGAATGTCACGGCGAGCCATTACCCGAACTTCCACATACGTGCCTGTCACCTGGCGTTGGCCCACCTTTCACCGGTACCTCCGGTCTTGCATGGCTCCTTCTATGCAGGTGACGAGTTCATCCTGAATCATGGCTTGCAATCCTGAATTTGAGAGCGTGGTGCGAAGCGGCAGAAGATATCGTGCTGCTGTTCTCCAATTTCGCCGTACGTAAGTTCGAAATGTGATAGCAAGACACCCTTCTATGTCAAACCAGTATCAACTAAGTTGATGAGCTGTGCCAGAGCCCGCTATTGTAGGCGCTTCGCTGTGTCGTAATGAGTGCGACAGCATAACCGTTCTCGAGTCTCGCCCCACTTCGGCCCGCGTCGTATGATCCTGAACTGCGTGTCTTGGTAGACATTGCAGGCGCAAAAGCATGCGTGCACCGCAGCCCGCCAAGGCCCAAATCTGAGGCTAACCGTCAGAGCAAACCGTACAAATGCTCAATGCCGAAGTGTGGGGGTTCCGCCGAGTAGCACCGGGTAGCCGCCTCTCGGTGATTCTCGGCATAATTTAGACAGACATGATTGGCTTCTGGGCTTTTGTTCTGCCATTCCGCCGGGAAGCGATAACGTACCACCCTCAAAACCTTGGGAAGCGACAACGTACCACCCTCAAAATCTTAACGTACCACCCCGACCCACTTAAGTGGTAATTAGCATAGAACGCTCGGTAAGAACGAATAGTCGTTAAGTAACACTACCCGTAATCTTCTAACAACACCTAATATAGCACCCTCTAGTAGCCGGCCTCTCGTCGTAGCCGGCCGCTCGTAGCCGGTCTCTCGCAGCCGGCCTCTCGTCGCAGCCGACCTCTCGTCGTAGCCGACCTCTTATAGCAGCCCTCTCGTAGCCGGCCTTTCGTAGCCCTTTCGCAGCTAACCTCTCGCAGCAGCCCTTTCGCCGTAGTAGCCCTCTCGCAGTAGCCCTCTCGTATCGGGGTCTTAGCGGTTTCTTAACGCTAGCCGTTAGCTACGAGAGAGCTACTACGAAAGGGCTACTACGGCGAAAGGGCTACTACGGCGAAAGGGCTACTACGAGAGGGCGGCTACGAAAGAGCTACGAAAGAGCTACGAAAGGCCGGCTACGAGAGGGCTACTACGAGAGGTCGGCTACGACGAGAGGCCGGCTGCGACGAGAGGCCGGCTGCGAGAGACCGGCTACGAGCGGCCGGCTACGACGAGAGGCCGGCTACGAAAGGGCTGCGAGAGGCCGGCTGCGACGAGAGGCCGGCTGCGAGAGACCGGCTGCGACGAGAGGCCGGCTGCGACGAGAGGCCGGTTGCGAAAGGGCTACGAGAGGTCGGCTGCTAGAGGGTGCTACTATTAGAGGGTGTTATAACTACGAGAGTATACTAATTACTACTTCGTTATTACCGAGCGTTCTACGCCAAATACTACTTAAGTGGGGCGGGGTGGTACGTTAAGATTTCGAGGGTGGTACGTTATCGCTTCCCCACCCAACGCGCCAGAATTCAAGCAGGCCGAAGCCCCAGGTCCTCTGCTCCACCCCATTTTGCTCTTGACAGCACCACATCATCGACGCGTGGACCACAAACCTTCATCACCACCCTCCCCATCTGTACGTTAAAATTCCTCTTTTACATCCCTAACATGTATCTTTCCTATCCATGACATGTAGATAAGTTTTCCTTTGCCAGTGTCTGGTTTTCAAATTTTCTTTAACTGCTAGAAGCCCGGCTCGAGCTCGCGCCATTGTCCTTTCAGTTGAGGGTCTTACGAGGCTTCCGTTGTCCCCTTCATTGCGGGCAGCCGTTCCACCTATTATCCTCTCTGCTAAGGGCAATCGTCGATTACATGACTTTATCCTTCGAGATAAAAATGTATCGGCTAATGCGCGAGAGCGGGCTGGTCTTCTAGCGGCTTAGAGGGACTAAGTCAAGGCTACTTTCGAGTCGTTGTACTAGTAAAAGCCTGGGCGGGCGGGACTCTCAATCTCCTTATTGGGGGTGGGCATATTTTTCTAGATAAATTTCAGAATTCAGCTCTTTAACGCGTCGCTTTTTATAAGTAACAGCCACGAACCGACCATGGATTCGGAAATCATAGAGGGCCGTACACATCAATTCTTGGTCAGACAGATGGCGGGAAGAGCAGACGGGTCGTCTCCAATTCCTCGGGCAACTCTCCGAATCTCTCCCTGAGGTTGGAGGTCTGTTCTTCTACCTCGGGTACGACAGGGCCGGTGAGACGCTTTTGATGTACTTCCAACTTCGGTTCAAGATCAATGCTGCATCCAAAGGGGTGAGAAATCTCTTCTTAGTCACCCCGGTGAAGCATATGGAAGCAGAACTGGTCGACGGCACGTCCGGGCTCGATGCCTTGGATCATGATCTCCGGGTGGTGCGAGAATTTCAGAAGGCCGGCATAGATGGCTCTTCCAAGATCATCCGCCTTTCATTCACGCTACAAGAGCTGGGTGACGTCACGATGCCTCTCCATGGATTCAAGAAAACCATGACCATGAAAACCAGGGGCATGCTTCTGAGCCTCAAATCGCTTTCGCATGCGAAGAAGTTCCAGGTCTGCCTCCCTTACTCCAACGAAGAGAATCTGAACGTTTTGCGCGAGTGCTCCAAGATGTTGCGGGAGAAAGGCCTTCAGACGGCAATCCTCAATTACGACGCGGCACATCACAGTCGTCCCTGGGGAAGAAACCAATGGTGCCTCTATGGTCTCCAATCCGAAGAGACGTTGCCGGCGGTGTGGAACCCGATCGTAGACGATAGTCCACCCTCCTACGAAGAAGCCGCTCACTCGGCCCCGCCTTCCAATCTCAAAGCACCTGAGTCGAAGTCGGATCTGTGCAGCGTCCAGTCGGACGCCCGAAGCGGAGCGGCAATGCTGGGGGAGGGTAAATCCCCTCCTACCAGTCAATCCATGCCACTCCCACCATCAGCATCGCCAGGTCAAGATACAGCCCGCTTGTCCGCCGCGGCTGAGGGAGAACGTCATAGTCGCGGTCGCAAGCGGAAGTCCAGTGAAGTTGTCTCAAGCGGCCATCACGACCACCGGACTGAGGAGCAGGACGCAGCCCATCCCGAGAGACAAAAGGGAGGGGGCGCAACTGCCCAGGAACCCATCGGACAGCCGAGCGCACCAGGATCGCAGAGAACCCCTTCGAATTCCCAGTCCGCCTTCATTTCCGATAGATCGGTGATCGATGGGGGGCCCAATCGCATTCTCTTCGACGATGTCCAGTACGGCCACTTCTGCAACGCTGTCGCCTGGTTGACGGCTGCCTGGTACGTGCAGCCCAATGCGCACGAAGCTTTCCTGCCAGGTTTGGGGATGCTCGCACAGGCTGCGCGCGAGCGTGACCTTGAGCGATACGAGGACGTTAGGGTCAACTGCATGTACGTGTTGTGTCAACGCGAGCGGAAGTCCGAATGCTCAGGACCTTTTCATGACGGCTTCAGCATTGACGACCAGATCTGGCATGTTTTCGATTTTGTTTATCGAAAAATTGGTCCCAGGAGCGATCTCTTAATACTGGACGAGTTGGTTGCACTTAGTGACGTGGTGCGTACGTGGAAACAGAAAGGCCAGCCCAGAGGGAGTGATGAATGGCAGCACTACAACCTCATGTTCACCACTCAAATGGCCGTTTGTATCTTGGTCGCTCTCTACAAGGATGGACGAGATTGGTTCGAGGCAGTCACGACGACACAGGCGGAATAATTCAAACAATCAAAGACGCTCATTTTGCCATTCTACGCGTTTCCTCGATTCATGCTCCGTTGAGAAAGGTCACAGTGATAACGAGGGTTTTCCCTTACTCTTCTTGTAATATCACCCCGAAGCCGGGGATTGCATCTGCAGAGTAGACAAAATTTAAGTGTCACTTGGTCTACATGTGTTCTGGTCGTTTCGTATTGTATGGATTCCCTTAGGGCTTTCTATGCTTCCAGCGCATGAAAATAGCTCCGAAGAGGATTACTCCTAGTGTTGGGGCAACGTACCTTCTCTGGAAATCAGCAGTGGTATGCGCATTGTATTATCAAGCTTACCTCCACAGCTCTTGCTTGGTTCCGTTTCCCCTTCCGTTCTGTTTTCCCACAATCCCCTCAAGATCGTTGACTACTTCGCTGACGGACTGATATTCCATGTTCCAGCATTTCTTTACCACTGTCCCAAGCACCAAAGAACCGGTGCCCGGAAAGCTCCCTGCACGGAAGAGTTGTTGGATATCCTTCTCAGTGCGGTCATGGTACGGCTGGCGCGTTGTCTCAATCTCGTACAGGGTAGAACCTAGGGCAAATAGCTCAGACTGCAATGTTGCCTCCGGTATGTCTGGATGCTCCGCACGCTCGCTTGCAGACACCAGAGGCTCGCATCCGTCGATTGACGAACCGGCAAAGTCGGCAAGCTGTGCGTTCTCGTTACGATCCAGTAGGACGTTGTGCGGCCCGATATCGACCTGCCGCACATTGTGGGAATGAATATGCTGAAGAGCCTGCGCTATTTGGAGTGCCCAGCGTATAACGTCTTCGGGTAAGGGTAGCTGGCCGGCATCGCAGAGTTCCTTAAGCCGACGACGAAGTGGGTATTGGTGACGTTCGAGGACAAGAAGATCGTCTTGAGTGGAAAGCACGCGGGTGATATGAGGGTGGGGGGCCAATCTCTCGTAGATGGCGCGTTCTAGGTCTAACGCTGCTTGAGTGTCTAATGCGGGTTGAGTAGAAGGGCGGGGAGCTTTGACTACAGCTTCGTCAGACACGGCGTAGACGAAACCAGATATGCCGGTCGAGATGAGAGGCAGGCCATGTACACTGCCAGACCAGGATGTCGATTGCATCAGGCGATACTGGGTGTTCCCTGTGCTTTCAGTCGATAAAGATGTGGTTTGAGTCGGTGAAGGCGTTGGGGAACGGGTTACGTATGTCTTCCGGTTTAACGCTAACCCGCTTTTGTACCTTCCCACGCCCGCTTTCCCCGCATCTCTCTTTCCACACACCCACATCCCACACCCTGTTTCCGCGCCCTTCATTTTGTTGGTGGTAGGCACAGAGGTACGCTCTCAAGTAAAACCCATCACAACAACACTGTAACGCCACGCCTGTGCTATAACGTCAAATCTTTGAACGTCGCATACAGAGTGGTTGGCGCCTCAAGCAAGCGCATGATTTGACATTTGATGATAGCCCGAGATACCCATTCAATAAGTCATGCAGCGTGCCCCAATGCTGTTGCTATTCACCATTCAGTACACGCAACTCCGCTTCAGTGTATCGCCGTCCCCCATCCGCGTATTCCTGCATTTGCGCGGAGGAATTAATTTTTACATAATTGTGTCAGAAGCAAAAGGCGTGTCTTACCTCAATATTGGTTCCTGAGGTATTGTTGCACACTGGACACGCCCCGCGGGACCGCGAGGATCCAAAGGCAGCGTTGCGCAAGGGCTTTGCGTTCTCGCCGGTGCAGTGGCGAAAGGAGCCAACAGTCTCTTGTGGATTTTCGCACAGATAGTATGTCCTATTGTGCACGAGGTGCTTTGGATCGTTCGTGCATCCGGTGTAAGTGAATGAAAAGTCGGTATAGAGGCACATGTTGACGATGAGCTGCCGTACTGTGTTTGAACGAGATGCAGTGAATGTAGCAAGTAACGCGCAAAAATCGCCCAGGCGGACCATCCTTTATAGTCATTAGGCAGCAAAGAGAAACCGAAGCTGCCGGGAATAAGACTCCCTTCTATTGCTATTGCTCACATGTTCCGTCATTCTAAGAAGGGGTGCTCTTTCCCATTCATCTCATGTGCATGATGGATCGGCGCAGCAGGGATTCTTTTAGTACATGGCTAGGCCATGCCGGGGTTGAGACCCAGATGGATACGTCTCCGCTCTTACATACATGTGCTGCCAGACTAATAAAATATTACGCTGATCACGGCTTTCCTGGGCGGTTCCTGCAGATAAGTTCGCCCAGGGTGATCTCCACGGGGAGGGCACTATGTAGTAGAACTCGCATCGCTACTATATCTAAGCGTATACGAGCGATTATAGCGGCTAATAGTAGCCTAATAAGATAGTAAGAAGCGGCGGCGAGAAACAGCGGCGAGAAGCGGCGGCGATAAAGAGTAGCTACGATAAATAGCTACTGTAATAGTAGGCGCGAGCGTAGGCGTATATAATAAGAATAATCTTTTAGTTTTATTAGTACTCTTTACTTAATACTATTATAATACCTATTTAATTACGATGCCTCTTTAATACCGCTACTAGCGTTACTAGACGTTAAAAATATAAAGCCTATATATCTCTTAATTAGCTAATACTATTCCTACTAAATTAGCGGTACGTGCGTAAAATAGAGTAGAAATTATAAGTACTAGCCCTCCGCTATAAAACCTATCTATAGAGTAAGAATATATTAAGAATATAATATATTATTAATATATTCTTAACGTATTCTTAATATATAGATAGGTTTTATAGCGGAGATTTTCGTAGACCCTCTCTTTTAAAAAGATAGCTATAAATTTAACCCCCCACTCCCTCTAATCCGTATTTTAACCCCCCCTTTAGAAAAGCTACTTTTTCTCCGTCGCTTATCTTAAATTTATATATAAAATAGTAGGTAAACTCGAAGAACTCGCTAGTATTCTATCTATTAGTCTAACCGGCTACTATTCTTATTTTACTATCTACTAGCCTTACTATCTACTAGTCTTACTATCTACTAGTCTTACTACCTACTAGCCTTACTACCTACTAGTCTTACCGGCTACCGGCCTTACTAGCTTAATAGGCGTTCTCGCCTCTTACGCGCGCGGCGGCGGCTAGTAGATAATAAAACTAGTAGATAGTAAGGCTAGTAGATAGTAAGGCTAGTAAGTAGTAAGACTAATAGATAGTAAAATAAGAATAGTAGCCGGTTAGACTAATAGATAGAATACTAGCGAGTTCTTCGAGTTTACCTACTATTTTATATATAAATTTAAGATAAGCGACGGAGAAAAAGTAGCTTTTCTAGAGGGGGGGTTAAAATACGGATTAGAGGGAGGGGGGGGTTAAATTTATAGCTATCTTTTTAAAAGAGAGGGTCTACGAAAATCTCCGCTATAAAACCTATCTATATATTAAGAATACGTTAAGAATATATTAATAATATATTATATTCTTAATATATTCTTACTCTATAGATAGGTTTTATAGCGGAGGGCTAGTACTTATAATTTCTACTCTATTTTACGCACGTACCGCTAATTTAGTAGGAATAGTATTAGCTAATTAAGAGATATATAGGCTTTATATTTTTAACGTCTAGTAACGCTAGTAGCGGTATTAAAGAGGCATCGTAATTAAATAGGTATTATAATAGTATTAAGTAAAGAGTACTAATAAAACTAAAAGATTATTCTTATTATATACGCCTACGCTCGCGCCTACTATTACAGTAGCTATTTATCGTAGCTACTCTTTATCGCCGCCGCTTCTCGCCGCTGTTTCTCGCCGCCGCTTCTTACTATCTTATTAGGCTACTATTAGCCGCTATAATCGCTCGTATACGCTTAGATATAGTAGCGATGCGAGTTCTACTACATAGTGCCCTCCCCGTGGAGATCACCCTGGGCGAACTTATCTGCAGGAACCGCCCAGGAAAGCCGTGATCAGCGTAATATTTTATTAGTCTGGCAGCACATGTATGTAAGAGCGGAGACGTATCCATCTGGGTCTCAACCCCGGCATGGCCTAGCCATGTACTAAAAGAATCCCTGCTGCGCCGATCCATCATGCACATGAGATGAATGGGAAAGAGCACCCCTTCTTAGAATGACGGAACATGTGAGCAATAGCAATAGAAGGGAGTCTTATTCCCGGCAGCTTCGGTTTCTCTTTGCTGCCTAATGACTATAAAGGATGGTCCGCCTGGGCGATTTTTGCGCGTTACTTGCTACATTCACTGCATCTCGTTCAAACACAGTACGGCAGCTCATCGTCAACATGTGCCTCTATACCGACTTTTCATTCACTTACACCGGATGCACGAACGATCCAAAGCACCTCGTGCACAATAGGACATACTATCTGTGCGAAAATCCACAAGAGACTGTTGGCTCCTTTCGCCACTGCACCGGCGAGAACGCAAAGCCCTTGCGCAACGCTGCCTTTGGATCCTCGCGGTCCCGCGGGGCGTGTCCAGTGTGCAACAATACCTCAGGAACCAATATTGAGGTAAGACACGCCTTTTGCTTCTGACACAATTATGTAAAAATTAATTCCTCCGCGCAAATGCAGGAATACGCGGATGGGGGACGGCGATACACTGAAGCGGAGTTGCGTGTACTGAATGGTGAATAGCAACAGCATTGGGGCACGCTGCATGACTTATTGAATGGGTATCTCGGGCTATCATCAAATGTCAAATCATGCGCTTGCTTGAGGCGCCAACCACTCTGTATGCGACGTTCAAAGATTTGACGTTATAGCACAGGCGTGGCGTTACAGTGTTGTTGTGATGGGTTTTACTTGAGAGCGTACCTCTGTGCCTACCACCAACAAAATGAAGGGCGCGGAAACAGGGTGTGGGATGTGGGTGTGTGGAAAGAGAGATGCGGGGAAAGCGGGCGTGGGAAGGTACAAAAGCGGGTTAGCGTTAAACCGGAAGACATACGTAACCCGTTCCCCAACGCCTTCACCGACTCAAACCACATCTTTATCGACTGAAAGCACAGGGAACACCCAGTATCGCCTGATGCAATCGACATCCTGGTCTGGCAGTGTACATGGCCTGCCTCTCATCTCGACCGGCATATCTGGTTTCGTCTACGCCGTGTCTGACGAAGCTGTAGTCAAAGCTCCCCGCCCTTCTACTCAACCCGCATTAGACACTCAAGCAGCGTTAGACCTAGAACGCGCCATCTACGAGAGATTGGCCCCCCACCCTCATATCACCCGCGTGCTTTCCACTCAAGACGATCTTCTTGTCCTCGAACGTCACCAATACCCACTTCGTCGTCGGCTTAAGGAACTCTGCGATGCCGGCCAGCTACCCTTACCCGAAGACGTTATACGCTGGGCACTCCAAATAGCGCAGGCTCTTCAGCATATTCATTCCCACAATGTGCGGCAGGTCGATATCGGGCCGCACAACGTCCTACTGGATCGTAACGAGAACGCACAGCTTGCCGACTTTGCCGGTTCGTCAATCGACGGATGCGAGCCTCTGGTGTCTGCAAGCGAGCGTGCGGAGCATCCAGACATACCGGAGGCAACATTGCAGTCTGAGCTATTTGCCCTAGGTTCTACCCTGTACGAGATTGAGACAACGCGCCAGCCGTACCATGACCGCACTGAGAAGGATATCCAACAACTCTTCCGTGCAGGGAGCTTTCCGGGCACCGGTTCTTTGGTGCTTGGGACAGTGGTAAAGAAATGCTGGAACATGGAATATCAGTCCGTCAGCGAAGTAGTCAACGATCTTGAGGGGATTGTGGGAAAACAGAACGGAAGGGGAAACGGAACCAAGCAAGAGCTGTGGAGGTAAGCTTGATAATACAATGCGCATACCACTGCTGATTTCCAGAGAAGGTACGTTGCCCCAACACTAGGAGTAATCCTCTTCGGAGCTATTTTCATGCGCTGGAAGCATAGAAAGCCCTAAGGGAATCCATACAATACGAAACGACCAGAACACATGTAGACCAAGTGACACTTAAATTTTGTCTACTCTGCAGATGCAATCCCCGGCTTCGGGGTGATATTACAAGAAGAGTAAGGGAAAACCCTCGTTATCACTGTGACCTTTCTCAACGGAGCATGAATCGAGGAAACGCGTAGAATGGCAAAATGAGCGTCTTTGATTGTTTGAATTATTCCGCCTGTGTCGTCGTGACTGCCTCGAACCAATCTCGTCCATCCTTGTAGAGAGCGACCAAGATACAAACGGCCATTTGAGTGGTGAACATGAGGTTGTAGTGCTGCCATTCATCACTCCCTCTGGGCTGGCCTTTCTGTTTCCACGTACGCACCACGTCACTAAGTGCAACCAACTCGTCCAGTATTAAGAGATCGCTCCTGGGACCAATTTTTCGATAAACAAAATCGAAAACATGCCAGATCTGGTCGTCAATGCTGAAGCCGTCATGAAAAGGTCCTGAGCATTCGGACTTCCGCTCGCGTTGACACAACACGTACATGCAGTTGACCCTAACGTCCTCGTATCGCTCAAGGTCACGCTCGCGCGCAGCCTGTGCGAGCATCCCCAAACCTGGCAGGAAAGCTTCGTGCGCATTGGGCTGCACGTACCAGGCAGCCGTCAACCAGGCGACAGCGTTGCAGAAGTGGCCGTACTGGACATCGTCGAAGAGAATGCGATTGGGCCCCCCATCGATCACCGATCTATCGGAAATGAAGGCGGACTGGGAATTCGAAGGGGTTCTCTGCGATCCTGGTGCGCTCGGCTGTCCGATGGGTTCCTGGGCAGTTGCGCCCCCTCCCTTTTGTCTCTCGGGATGGGCTGCGTCCTGCTCCTCAGTCCGGTGGTCGTGATGGCCGCTTGAGACAACTTCACTGGACTTCCGCTTGCGACCGCGACTATGACGTTCTCCCTCAGCCGCGGCGGACAAGCGGGCTGTATCTTGACCTGGCGATGCTGATGGTGGGAGTGGCATGGATTGACTGGTAGGAGGGGATTTACCCTCCCCCAGCATTGCCGCTCCGCTTCGGGCGTCCGACTGGACGCTGCACAGATCCGACTTCGACTCAGGTGCTTTGAGATTGGAAGGCGGGGCCGAGTGAGCGGCTTCTTCGTAGGAGGGTGGACTATCGTCTACGATCGGGTTCCACACCGCCGGCAACGTCTCTTCGGATTGGAGACCATAGAGGCACCATTGGTTTCTTCCCCAGGGACGACTGTGATGTGCCGCGTCGTAATTGAGGATTGCCGTCTGAAGGCCTTTCTCCCGCAACATCTTGGAGCACTCGCGCAAAACGTTCAGATTCTCTTCGTTGGAGTAAGGGAGGCAGACCTGGAACTTCTTCGCATGCGAAAGCGATTTGAGGCTCAGAAGCATGCCCCTGGTTTTCATGGTCATGGTTTTCTTGAATCCATGGAGAGGCATCGTGACGTCACCCAGCTCTTGTAGCGTGAATGAAAGGCGGATGATCTTGGAAGAGCCATCTATGCCGGCCTTCTGAAATTCTCGCACCACCCGGAGATCATGATCCAAGGCATCGAGCCCGGACGTGCCGTCGACCAGTTCTGCTTCCATATGCTTCACCGGGGTGACTAAGAAGAGATTTCTCACCCCTTTGGATGCAGCATTGATCTTGAACCGAAGTTGGAAGTACATCAAAAGCGTCTCACCGGCCCTGTCGTACCCGAGGTAGAAGAACAGACCTCCAACCTCAGGGAGAGATTCGGAGAGTTGCCCGAGGAATTGGAGACGACCCGTCTGCTCTTCCCGCCATCTGTCTGACCAAGAATTGATGTGTACGGCCCTCTATGATTTCCGAATCCATGGTCGGTTCGTGGCTGTTACTTATAAAAAGCGACGCGTTAAAGAGCTGAATTCTGAAATTTATCTAGAAAAATATGCCCACCCCCAATAAGGAGATTGAGAGTCCCGCCCGCCCAGGCTTTTACTAGTACAACGACTCGAAAGTAGCCTTGACTTAGTCCCTCTAAGCCGCTAGAAGACCAGCCCGCTCTCGCGCATTAGCCGATACATTTTTATCTCGAAGGATAAAGTCATGTAATCGACGATTGCCCTTAGCAGAGAGGATAATAGGTGGAACGGCTGCCCGCAATGAAGGGGACAACGGAAGCCTCGTAAGACCCTCAACTGAAAGGACAATGGCGCGAGCTCGAGCCGGGCTTCTAGCAGTTAAAGAAAATTTGAAAACCAGACACTGGCAAAGGAAAACTTATCTACATGTCATGGATAGGAAAGATACATGTTAGGGATGTAAAAGAGGAATTTTAACGTACAGATGGGGAGGGTGGTGATGAAGGTTTGTGGTCCACGCGTCGATGATGTGGTGCTGTCAAGAGCAAAATGGGGTGGAGCAGAGGACCTGGGGCTTCGGCCTGCTTGAATTCTGGCGCGTTGGGTGGGGAAGCGATAACGTACCACCCTCGAAATCTTAACGTACCACCCCGCCCCACTTAAGTAGTATTTGGCGTAGAACGCTCGGTAATAACGAAGTAGTAATTAGTATACTCTCGTAGTTATAACACCCTCTAATAGTAGCACCCTCTAGCAGCCGACCTCTCGTAGCCCTTTCGCAACCGGCCTCTCGTCGCAGCCGGCCTCTCGTCGCAGCCGGTCTCTCGCAGCCGGCCTCTCGTCGCAGCCGGCCTCTCGCAGCCCTTTCGTAGCCGGCCTCTCGTCGTAGCCGGCCGCTCGTAGCCGGTCTCTCGCAGCCGGCCTCTCGTCGCAGCCGGCCTCTCGTCGTAGCCGACCTCTCGTAGTAGCCCTCTCGTAGCCGGCCTTTCGTAGCTCTTTCGTAGCTCTTTCGTAGCCGCCCTCTCGTAGTAGCCCTTTCGCCGTAGTAGCCCTTTCGCCGTAGTAGCCCTTTCGTAGTAGCTCTCTCGTAGCTAACGGCTAGCGTTAAGAAACCGCTAAGACCCCGATACGAGAGGGCTACTGCGAGAGGGCTACTACGGCGAAAGGGCTGCTGCGAGAGGTTAGCTGCGAAAGGGCTACGAAAGGCCGGCTACGAGAGGGCTGCTATAAGAGGTCGGCTACGACGAGAGGTCGGCTGCGACGAGAGGCCGGCTGCGAGAGACCGGCTACGAGCGGCCGGCTACGACGAGAGGCCGGCTACTAGAGGGTGCTATATTAGGTGTTGTTAGAAGATTACGGGTAGTGTTACTTAACGACTATTCGTTCTTACCGAGCGTTCTATGCTAATTACCACTTAAGTGGGTCGGGGTGGTACGTTAAGATTTTGAGGGTGGTACGTTGTCGCTTCCCAAGGTTTTGAGGGTGGTACGTTATCGCTTCCCGGCGGAATGGCAGAACAAAAGCCCAGAAGCCAATCATGTCTGTCTAAATTATGCCGAGAATCACCGAGAGGCGGCTACCCGGTGCTACTCGGCGGAACCCCCACACTTCGGCATTGAGCATTTGTACGGTTTGCTCTGACGGTTAGCCTCAGATTTGGGCCTTGGCGGGCTGCGGTGCACGCATGCTTTTGCGCCTGCAATGTCTACCAAGACACGCAGTTCAGGATCATACGACGCGGGCCGAAGTGGGGCGAGACTCGAGAACGGTTATGCTGTCGCACTCATTACGACACAGCGAAGCGCCTACAATAGCGGGCTCTGGCACAGCTCATCAACTTAGTTGATACTGGTTTGACATAGAAGGGTGTCTTGCTATCACATTTCGAACTTACGTACGGCGAAATTGGAGAACAGCAGCACGATATCTTCTGCCGCTTCGCACCACGCTCTCAAATTCAGGATTGCAAGCCATGATTCAGGATGAACTCGTCACCTGCATAGAAGGAGCCATGCAAGACCGGAGGTACCGGTGAAAGGTGGGCCAACGCCAGGTGACAGGCACGTATGTGGAAGTTCGGGTAATGGCTCGCCGTGACATTCCATCCAGACCCTTGGCACATAAGATGCGTGGGAAATGTGCCTCAGGCGGGATGTGCGCATAAGTAAAGGGGGACACTGTATATGCTGAATGCGGTAAAGGACGCTCCAGCCATTGAATAATCTATATTTGCCGCAAGAAGCGAGGCGCCAATGCCATCGAGCAGACCAGCACAACACCCCGAGATTAAGTGATCAGAGCGTTTCTATTTACAAATGATCAATCCTTAGCTTATACTCAGTCACCCACACTTAGCAGTCGTCACCACCGAGATAAAGCAGGGGGTCACCCATGTGTATACATTAGCTCTAATCGAGTCATCCAAAGCTTCCTAAGTAATTTCCCGCGAGAGCTTCGCTTCCTTCCTATTCGCTAACTATTCTCCAATCCTCTATCATAATCTCCGACACATTTTGGTTTTGTGTAGTACTGAAGAGATTGAGAATGCTTGATATGTAGCATTAGAGACCCTGAACTTTGCGAGAAATGAGACGCTCTTGTACTTACTGTTGCTGCATTACCATCCGTTGACCCGATTTCTCGGCCGAAAGACCAGTGATCTCAGCTCTCAACACTCTCGTTAAGCTTGACCGCCAGTTTTATTAGCGAGCCAAGTGCATAATTCATAGAGGGGAGGAACATATGCTCGCCGGTCGCGTGCACCTATGCTTAAATCACTTATTTTACCGGCTCCCAAAAAGAATCTCCGGGCTAAATCCAACCATCTCCTCTTCATCAGTCTCCTGATTCTCGCAAACACACGACTACCTTCAGCGAAGTCTTGGAATACCATTTTTCTTGCTGGAAACCACATTTGTCCAACAGCTGTTTGCGACAATTCCCCACGCGATAAGCACACCGTCGCCTCTTACGCGCCGAAACAGTGTCCATTTTTGCTGCTATGACTTTTACAGCGGGGCTTGAGCAGTTCGGGGCGCTCGGGGGCCTCGACTGGGAGAAGGAGTTTGAGGTTCTTGTTTCCACTGGGTCCGCTATTAAGGATGATTTAGATGCTGTAAGTTCTACCACCTTGGTACTATCTGGGCCTAACTTGATGCTCATGGTATCTAGGGCGATGCGATGTGCACTATGGATATGTCCACCAAGACGACTGAAAGCGAGCTTTTCTCACTCGAGGGCGACTGCGATACTGACCTGGTCATTGTGGGGTCTTACCAGCTCGCACCCACCGACGAGGTCATCTCCGCCAAAGATACAGTTATAGAGCACGCCATCTACCCCGCATCTCCAGTCCCGCTTCCACTCGAGAAAGAACATTCCCACAATTCAAGCGCCGGTCAGATCTTCCACCCCGGCTGGTCCGAAGAGACGCCCTCTTTGTGCCGGCATACCGCTACCTCTCCTCAAGTCGTCCGCTGGGCTATGTCCTCTGGCATCTCTGACGATATCAATTGGGTGAGGGACGCCTGCAAGAACGATGTGGCGGATAACAATATTCCACGTATTGCTTCAAGCCTACTGCGTGCTATGCAACACGTCTACAAAGTCCCCTTGGATGCCGGGATTGGCTACCCTTATGGAGCATATGGCGAGAAGCTCTACAAACGTTGCCTCGGCCCAATTCACCTTTTTCCTCGTGGTGCAATGGGCCTCAAGAAGCCTACTGACCTAGATGTCCCGAAGGACGTCTACGTGCCTAACGGCATCAAAATATTCCCGTCATCGCCCCATGACCAAGTATTCTATCCTCGTCCCTCGCCTCTGCGCTACGTCGCCAACAATGATGATGACCAACCTCCTAAGCGTTCCCAGTCAGCTCCGTCCCTGGTATTCTCGTCGGGTGAGCATTACCTCGATGAGGATGTTGAGATGAGCCAGTCCATGGACACCGGGGAAATCACAATCCAGGAATACGAGCAAGAGAGCGATCAAGATGCTGGTGAGGAAATCGAGCTCTCCCCTGAGGAGCCTGTCGAGACTCATTTCGAAATTGAAATCAATGCTCGCACCGTCCCCTCAAATATAGTCGACCAAGACGACGAACACCTCTCCGCTTCCAGCGAAGGATCTTTCTCTTGGCCCAGTTCCCCTCCATTGCCCTCCCGCGAGCTTGATCCTCCAGTCATCATATACGAGGACGAAACTGCCGGCCTAATCAATGACGAAACAACCTGCGATCTGCCCGAGCTTGCTTTGGCAGCCCACTACAAGATTCCCGAACTCGACCCCGCTCAGAATCTGGACTCAGCCCCATTATATTCGGCCTACCACGCATCCGAGAGCTTCGTTGAAGCTGACTGGGGCAGTCTGGACGAAGACTCTGACGAGTGCGGCCCTGAGCTTCCTGGATTGGACCATATCACCACCACGCTGAATGGCGATGAGATCGATCAAGCCATCTCTCGCCTCAATAGTATGAGCTTGTTGTCCCTCAATGAGTTTTTGGAGTGCCAGCGCGAGTCTGACGTCTCCTGCACTGAATACGCTCCTTCAACCGACGGTCTTCCAAGCATAGTCTTGCCAGAGCCTCCTGAGAAGGGAGCTGATGATAGCTTCAATTTGACTAGTCCTTCTCCCATGGTTGTTGATCTCTCCGACAGCCCAAGAGCCCAGTCGGCTAGTCGTTCCAGCCCTACAGTTGGTACTGATTCTGGTGACGCTATTGCCAAGGCTCCACCTATCGTAAGTTCTACCCGAGGGCTTGCTAAGAAGCCTTGCTCTAAGGACCTTCAGGGCTCTTCTCAAATCGCCGAGACAGGCGTTGGCGTCGCCAACATCATCGGAGCAGTCTGTCATACGATTTGGTCCATTTGTAGTGCCAATCCCGTGTCAGTCTTCTTGTTCTAGGGAGCTACTGACGGCATTTTCCGCAAAGCAGCCGATCAGGTCCATGAGACATGGTTTATATACTAGAGTTTGAAAGACTACGTGGTGGAAATTTGCCTCTGTTTGGTCCCCTTTCGCGCGTTATACCCAAAGATATGTAGTACAGTCCGTAATGGAGTTGCATTATTCAGGCATTGTACAAAGAACGTGGCTATCGTTTTGTAAGACAGTAGTGGATGGTGGCGGTTTACTTCCGCACGAGAGCACGGAAGTCATAAGGGGTAATTGCCAAACAGGACTTCTTTTTCGCCAAATAACGCAAGCACGACTTCTCCCGCCCAAACAGGTGTTACTAACCCCAGGGGACAAAGGCTTTATGACCCCAAGGGCAGAAAGCCCGCACGGGAAACGGCACCACAGGGGCCAAGCAGCCTCACGGGCAAAAGAGCCGCACGGCCTCAGATCCCGCACGGCAACCTGGAGAGCCGGGGAAGACGGCGCGTACGGGATTACCAGGCAGCAGCCGAAGCCCGTACGGAAGGACGCCTACACGGGCGCAACAACTCCAGGAGGAGGCACGGACCAGAGAATCCCCTACAGAAAAAAGGACCACAGGGTCAGGGTAAGAACCGAAGGTCCAGGTGGTTAAGCCAACCTGCTAAGCGACTCCGAAGCTTAGAAGGAGCCCACCGTTACATTCCTGAAGCCTCCAATCACGAAGCGCTATGAGTAAGAGTGGAATAGCGTGGGCCGATATCGAAGAGACTGCTACCGGATATGCGATATGCTACCAGTGCCGTCACAGAGAGCAAAGTGGGTCTGTCATGTCTTGCGATGCGCGCGGTCTCTTGGCTTGCGGAAGGTTGATGCTGGGCGGCTTCGGCGGGAAGGCCTCGGCGCACAGGCCATGGTGGAACATAAATAATCCGCTTGCGGCATAGGAATTTCTTGAGCTTCCACGTCATCACTACACCGGCAATACACCATGAATGGCGAGCGAGAACCCCATGCGAGTACAAACAAAGTATCGGAGCAAACGTTGCATGATCTGGTGGAGGTGCTGGACAAATGCAAATGGGTCGAAAAGGAGGGATACGAGGAGCTTGCACCCGCGGACCGTGCCAAAACAAACCCAGCTCTTCACCGTCTCGTAGAGGAGGTCAATGTAAGCACGATTGGCAGCTCACCATGGAAATGTATTTTGTTAACTGGGGACATAGCTAACATGTATGAAATTCTACCTTGTCCATCTCAAACGCCCGCAAACGATCACACCTCGCGGCGCCGATGTTCTGATCCCGATACGCCTATACGACCCAGAGTCAGCCTTGTCACAAAGATCGCTCAGATCAGGAGAGCTTATACGCGCAACAAAGGAAAAAGGCAAAATATGCTTCAAAGGAGACGCGATATTGCTTTGTTTAAGCCCACATAAGGAATAAATGAATTACTTTCTGAGACATTGCTATTCGACTATTGACCCATACCTATTCCATTGATTCTCAAACACGATAGTACGTGTCATCACAGAGACCAGTAATCTACCATTCCAAGATTCAAGCCCAGTATCTCGCCCCAGTAATCTGCGTTTCCCAAATCCAAATCTTGCATATCATTCCATCTGTCGTTTCCTGTTCCTGTGAATTCAATATTTGGCGTGCTCTCTGGGTTGCATGCATCGTAACGACTGTAACCTAAATAGCCAATTTCTCTTGGATGTAGAGCGTTGTCTGGGTCTTGCGGAATGCCCGAATGGTACCTCGATTGCAGGCTTGGCTGTCCGGCGTCTTGCCCATGCTGCATTGCCTGTCCGTCTACACCAGAACCCTGGGAACCAACAGAAGGATGGCGAGACTGTGGTGAAGCTGCGTTCTGCTGGGCTGAACGTCCACGGCTTGGATCAGAAGGCTGGCCGTTATCGATGCGACGACGTTTACAGGCTTGAGAAAAGTCTGCACGGGCATCCGAGGTCCCAGGAGTAGCGTCTTGTCCGACATCATGCCGCTCAGCCTCTCTCCGGTCACCCTCATCACCACGGATACCATTGTCTTCCTCACCCACCTCACACGCTTGGTAGCCCTGGAAATTCCGTCCTTTCTTGACGCAGATATGGCCGCTTTCCAGTGCGCCCAAGTCCACGTAGCCACCCAATGCTTTCATCAAGTCTGTTCCACTCTTGGCAAGTTTCTCATACGTCCAACCGAAGTGGCGAAGGCTTTCGATGATGAGTTTTGCGGTGTCGAAGTTTTGCCGTTCCAGCGCGACTTTGGCCTCACTTGGCCTTGACGGCCCCTCTGAGCCTCCTGGGATCAAATGTTCTCTGACCCTTTCAAGGTATTCACAGAGGGCGTTGACTTGCTCATCCTTTAATATTGTTTCCCAGCTGTAAGGTAACATATTAGAAAATGCGCAGGTAAAGACTGGGAGACTTACCGAGATGATTTGACGTAAAGTAGGCAGCCAGGACCGCGACGGACAAGCGCCAGATATCTCTTCGCTTGCTTGAACCTGTGGCTCAATTTATTTTCCTCGATATTCCATTCTCTTGCAATAAGCTCATTGGCATAAGACTCCAATCGCTGCCCCTTCTTCAATTTGCCGCTAGATTCAGACATTAGCACTTGCCTCTCGTGGTGCATCATTAGGACTAGAAGCCGTAGCCCAAGGGCACAACGCTGCTGAAGTTGCTTCATTTCCTGGTGTGTGGTGTACAGCCGGCATAGACGGCTCTCTGATGATTGCTCATCCCCATAATTTCTCCCTAAGAGAGTGGTCGTTCCCCAGATCTCTTGAAACGAAGGCGCTTCAATTATCTTGTC
>JAFISB010000340.1:0-24953 GCA_022560015.1 Diplodia mutila | reverse complement strand
TCTCTCTCTCTCTCTCTCTCTCTCTCTCTCTCTCTCTCTCTCTCTCTCTCTCTCTCTCTCTCTCTCTCTCTCTCTCTCTCTCTCTCTCTCTCTCTCCTCCCCCCTCTTACTCACCGCTCACCGCTCTCAACTGCATCAATTCAGCGGCGGAAGACCCCTTGCGCGCTGTATCAGGAACCCCCACGCTGGATTGTGCCCGGAACTACCCTGCCAGAATTTCAGGCTGCATGCGGCACAGTAGCTCTGGGTCCCAACACCACGGACGAAACAGAATTGACATCTCCAGATGACCATGGAGGGAAAGGCGCAATTTATGTGCCTTTGGATTTTGATCCCTGAACTCTCGCATCCATTAATCATAACTGTTCTCGTGGCGAGCCTGATCAGCTAATCTTGGGAAGAGAGTGATACTGATTCAATTTCGCGAACTCTGTGCACGATACTAGACTTGCTAACATCACGAACTTGAGAAGGTAAAGACTTTCGCGACGAACTCAGAGTGGTCGCATATTAACTTAGCGACATGGGAAGGGGTGATGTCCAGCAAGTACAAGCCAGCCTTTACTAGAAGTGGTGCTCAGGGCGGCCAGCACTGGAAGAGTTAGCTTTAGGAGATTATGGCAGAGCTTCACCTGTGGGTAGTTAGCTGTGTCAATTTCACCAGCTTAAATAGGGGTCCTGTCTAGCAGGCTTTTGACGCTAGCCAACAAGCACTTGGCGACCTTGCGTGTAGCGCAGCGTCACGGTTTCCTGAACGGTTCGCACAATCAATTGAAATCGGTGTGGGTCGATTTACCCGTCATGCTGCTCGTGTCTTCTTGCTCAGCATTGTTCGCTCAACAGGCGAGTCTCAGAAGAGATGCAAAATCGAGGCGCCTAGGGGCTTACATTCACTGGTGGGGAGATCAGGGGAAGCAGCAGCATTGGTGGACAGAGCATGTGAATTCGGCCGCATGAGCAGTAAGCCGCACTCCAGGGGTGGCAAAATCCCAGCTAGTGCACGGTTTTGAGATTTCAAATGGTAGCTGCAGGAGAAAGCTGTAGCCTAGGCGGCGAAACTCTCCTGCACAGAGCCGGGGCAGGGATCTGTACGCCATGACCGCATAAGCATCCATTAGGTATCCTTGATCCTTGTGTACCGGCTCTTAGACTCAAAGAGTAGGCTGGAGCGTCGGAGTGAGCCGGGGAAGCGGATGCTGGCATTCTAATGGTCAGTGCAATCTTGGGGGTGGGGGATGGTCCCGTCTGAGACGCAGGGAAATCCTAGTACGGCAGTGACGGGGATGCGTAGTGTGCTTCTATCAAGCATCATTCATCTCAGCCAACAGTATCTCTATATGAGCATTTTTTGTCAACCTAAGTTAGGACACGCTCACTAATGGCCAACCCCAGTCCACGTCTGTGCTCACAAGCGCTCTTTTGACATGCATGGACCATAACACGTCATGGCTCGTGCTTCCTGTGTTTAATTGAATTTTTTTTTCTTTTTTTGAGCTGTCGTCTTTTACTCAGCGCGTCGCTGGTGCCGTCGCTTGAGGGTTTCCTCACGCGACAAGTTTGCCGTTTTCTCACTTCCACGCTCACGACCTCCGCCCCTTAGAATCATAGATCTTGTCCTGAAAAATGAGATCGAGGTCTCTCTTCAATGGTTGATGCCGCGCGGTGTCTTATTCACAAAGACAGCAACCCCTCTCAGTCTAGTGGCTGGGGTGATGCAACAGGTTGACAAACCGTTCGTGCTGCCCGTCAGGAATGATCGGTTTTGGGTATGTAGGAGTACGGATGTTTAATTAGCTTCTACATGCAAATGGACAGCGATGTTCATATCACAGTCCTCATTAATAAACTTGTGCAGACGTTTAAGGATGCGGCAGTTCCTATCTCATAAAAGTGCGAGGTGCTGTGACTTGTGACATGATAAAAGAATAGCATGGAATTGGAAGTCTAGGTGAGAAAGCCGTGTGAGATTATATCCGAGAGAATGGTACCGAGCGCTATGGACATATGCATGAGACGGTGTTGGAGTACGCGAGTCGCTTAGTAGGTCAAAGAAGCGCCTGCAATCGTCTCTGGTTCTACTGTTTGCGGTCAGTGGTCTCTTGGTGATAAGAAAAAAGGGGGGCAATTCCGATGTCGGCTTTTTGGTGAGTGGTTGCTCTCCCGTGTCATTCAACTTTGCTTTCGATGGCTAGGTAGAGCTTCGTTGTTGCGTCATCAACCAACAAATTATTTGGATCGGAACGAAGCTACATTATCATGAATAAGCTCAGGAAGCCCTGAACGAGACCACGCCCGTTAGCAGGTCTGTTGGCAAAGATGCTAAGAAAGATAAGTGGGGTTCGGTCGACGGGCCATTGGGTTTCTCCGTTCTGTCTATCTTTTAGCATGTAGGATGGAGAACGATCGTGTCGGATGCAACCTAATAAGTAGCGCGAGGCCTAAGAAAGATAGAAGAATGGATATCTGAGAGGGAAGTTACCCGACGCATACCCTTGTACCCCGCTAGGATCACTGGGCTATCTATTACGCTAAAAACAGCCATGTTGCAACACTATCCAGTCATGGAACGCACAGGGTGACCAGGCGGGGCTTATTCTCGGTAGAGATGTTACAAAATGATATGCATAAAATCTGCTCGTAAAGTAATATAACTCCTGCCAAATGCAACCAGACTTCCTTGTCATGTCGTGTGTCCCCACTTTCAAAAGTCGGTCAGAGAGCACCATGGATTGAGCATGGGAAAGATTGGCTGATTGGGCGCCCTTCGGGCCGTGGCAATTTCTGATGTAGGAAGCGACCAGGAAGTGGATCCTCATCCGCTGGGCTCTTATCAAGCCTCTGAAGGGAAAAAAACAGGCAGCAATCTTAAGAAGGTATATACTTATAACACCCGGCCCTGGGTCAAGGGAAAAGGAAATAAGTCGACTTGCACGCCTTTCAAGATGCTCAGCTCCTTCATAGTGTCTCTGTCTCTCTCATTCATACTAGCGGCCTGGGGTGGGATGAAGTTGCGTCTTTTTCCCCAGGACCTTGTTTTTTTGGCCTCACGTGTGTGGCCTTCAGACCTTTGGAACCAAATGCTCCTCATTTTCGCGATCACTTTATCTTTCACAAATCATTATATTTCATACCTCATCCGCAGTCAGAGCGGCGTTGTCGTCAACGATCTCCATTCTCATGGAAGCCCAGGTACGTCGCGTATCGGTTTCAAGGAATCGTGCTAACGTTTTCAGATTTACTTGCCCAAACTATAGGTTTCTGGACACTACCCCTTTTGGAAGCATTTCCGTACATCGGGCAGCTGGTTGAGCTTCGCTTGTCACATTTCTGGGAGACAAGGATCTGCAAAGAGGTATTTGCGCACCTTATGGACCTTTCTGCAGACTTCCATACTGGTACGCCCATACCAGAGCGCCTAAGATACGTCCAAAAAGTGAAATTGCTCGTTAAGTTGGTCGAGATGGGCCTCTTTACACTTCTTCCAACAGCTGCGAGCCTCATTTTCAACGCTTTCTTTCTAAGTCGAACAATTGGTAGACTGCCTGCTGTCGGCATCACGGCGGTTGGTTTGCTTCATGTCTGCATGGCTGCAAACAGCGAGAAATGGACATCTACGCTATCCGATGAGATGCGACGCACGGAACAGAAATGCGGCCTCTTCCTCCACCAACGCATTGAGCACTGGTATCTTGTCCTATGCTTTAGCCGAAAAAATGACGAAAAGCAGCTACTCCACAACGTCATGGAAGACAAGAATACGGCGGATCGCCGGTACTCCGACAAAGCTTTGACTTTCATGGGTTTCCAGGATGCAGTTCTTTCCCTCGTCAAGCGGGCCGCCGTCGTCATTACCATTCATCGAATTTCTCGAGGAGCTGTCGATATTGGAAGCCTGGTTGTCCTCCTGGAGTGTTGGACAGATATCTTTCTGCCAATTAGAATTCTGACCAGTCGAATCCATCAGATTGGATTGCTGCGAAGCACTGCCAAAGAGATTTCCGAGCTTCTCTGCAAGATGCCAACAATTACCGACGATAGTTCGGACGCATTGCGAGTTGACGGTGGGAAGGTAATGTTTGAGAATGTCTCATTCTCATATACCAGTGACACTCCTATTTTGAGAGGTGTTACCCTGACCGCCGAGGCCGGAGAAACAATCGCAGTAGTTGGAGAAACGGGCTGCGGCAAGTCAACGATGCTCAACCTTCTTTTCCGCCTCTACGACGTACAGGAAGGATGCATTACGATCGATGGTCAGAACCTCAAGAATGTCTCAGTCAGCAGCCTCAGGGACGTCATAGGCGTAGTCCCTCAAGAGGCACAGCTATTCAGCGGGACCATCGAGGAAAACGTAAAATACGGTCGACCGGGTGCGACAGACAATGAGATGTACGACGCGTGCGCGTTAGCTGCAATACACGGAACGATCAAACGCTTTCCAGACGGTTACCTCACCAGGATTGGGGATGGTGGCCGGAAGCTTTCCGGTGGGGAGGCTCGACGCATTGCTATCGCTCGCGCAGTAATCAAAAAACCTCGGATATTCATTCTTGATGAACCCACCTCTTCGGTAGACCTGGAAACGGAGACTCACATCCAAGACGGCCTAAAGAAGGCTTGTGATGGCTGCACAACATTCATTGTTGCTCATCGCCTGTCTACTATCAGATATGCGAAGAAGATCTTGGTGCTGGAAAACGGCCAGATACTGGAGAAAGGCAGCCACCAAGATCTTTTGGAGTTGGATGGAAAATATTGCGCAATGTGGCAGAAGCACATCGGTAGCTCGTAATCTGTTGAGATTGTGCGCTTCTTTTTTTTTTTCTATACTTCTCACTATTTATTTGGTCTCCGTTTTCTAGTGCTGGCTGTGTCAATCGTAGGAAAGCAAGCGAGAGAAAATATGCACGTAGGAGCCTGCGTTCCCATGCCTCGCTTGCCATTACTAGCGCGACTACTTTCCGAGTATTGACAGTCCTTGTAACACCCACTGTTACGGAGCAGCTGCAGGAAGAGCTGCAGGAAGAGCTGCAGGAAGAGCTGCAGGAAGAGCTGCAGGAAGAGCTGCAGGAAGAGCTGCAGGAAGAGCTGCAGGAAGGATAGACAGAATTTGGGGTCGCAGCGCCAAGCGGAAAAAGTCCTTACTTAGCACCACGACCAGCGGTCATGACGCCAAGACCAACCCTCATGAATATGACCGCCCACTATGACCAGCCTCGACACAACGGTCAGGAGTTACGGTCATAGGCAGTCATCTCGTCTATATATATCACACTCACTTACAGTAGGTAGGACCTTCGTGGTCAATTCCAACCATTGCTTCATACATACTTGTAAGCTACCCTCTTCCTCCCCCAAACATTTTGATCAGAACGCCTGCTAACACTTACAGACCTTGTCGGGGCTTCCGTGGTCAACAAGACGTACAGCCTACCAGGCTGCCCTGCATTGCACAGCGCGGTGGTGGCTTGGTATGAATCTCCTTCGGGGGCTTCACTGGCGCAATTTTTGATGGCTTTCCACCCAGGATTTACTTTCGTTGAGATGCTCGCCTTGCGCGGGCTCTGGAGGAAGAGCTTGCCAAATTATCTCATGAATCAGACCCTCTTGCGGGGGGATGCCAAGGCGCCTGAACACACAAACACATTGGGTTTAGCATAATACAGCAGATTAGCGCATCGTATATCAGCCAATCAGATCGCATCGTCATCCTCCTCCGCAGGAGGGTCTGAGCACATATGGGCCCAACTTTGCGTGTGTCCGTTACACCTCTGCTAAGAAACGACACCTTCGCCTTCGAGGGTGTACTTCTCACCACCAACACCATCGTAGGACCCCAAGAGTATATGCAATCGACAGCCTAATCAATGCTCTATAGCTGCAGGTGGGCATGGACCCTATCGGGCGGATAATGGCGGAGCTATCGAGCCTTAGGTTTCCCGACTACTGCGGCCGACCACTGCGAGAAACACTGCTTAGTAGTTACTTAGTAGTTAGGTTTCCCGACAACTACGAGTAAAACTAAGGGGAACACTACTTAGTAGTTGCTTAGTAGTTACTTAGTAGCTGGATTCCCCGCCAGGTACGTATAAAGTTTAAAGATGGGTTGTAACAACAGCGCCTCCGGTTTGACCAAAGTACTCCACGACAACGCCTTTTTTACGCAAACGGACAACCCGAGGTGTTTCAGCAGTGCTTTATCACCCTCAGCATACATATTTAGAAGTGGTCAGAGTGTTGTGTTGTGCGTACGAGCGACGAAGCAGAGGGTGTAGTAAGTGTAACGGAACCACGTGTCCTTTTTACGTCTTTGAGGCTATACATCGACATGACTTAGCGTAGATGTTGCTATAAATTATAGACCAACGGAAAGCCTACATTTCAATGAATCGCTGCAGGTATGCGCGCTGACGGACAGTAGCGTGGTTGTGAAGCAACAATGAAGTGAACGATTTGGGGTGTAACGGACATACGCAAAGTTGGGCCCAAATGTGCTCAGACGCTTCGCAGAGGGACGATCCAATGATACAACGCTAAAAGGCTTGGCCTGGCATTCATTGGTGTATCACTGTGACTAAGTAAGGCCCGTGCGAAGCGTCTGACCCGTGAGATAATTGCCAAACGCCACGTGCACTATGGGCACAGCCGACACGAAATAAAGTGTAAATTACACGTTATTCTTCGTTTTTGTCGTTTTACACGTTATCTTGTGTATTTTACACATTTTTTTCGATTTGCCTTCCTGCATTTTCGGCTCAGGTGTAAAATACACAGAATAACGTGTAAAGCGACAGAAAAACGTAAGATAAGGTGTAATTTACACGTTGTTTCGTGTCGGATCTGCCCGTAGTGTATAATGATTGAGAACATGCGAGGCAGGCCTGCATTGCAGCCCGCCTCGTCCGTCTCTTCTCACGCTACTGCCAACAGGAGGCTGCAGGGCAACAAGAAGAACTCTGCGCCGAAATCCAACAATGCTTCTTCATCTGCGCCAAAAGAGAGCGGGTCGAGCAATGCTGACTACAAATCCCACGGTTTCCGGGCGAAATTGGAGAAAGGTGGCCAGGGTGTGCAGCTGTTCCTGCACGAATATTGCAATGACGAAGAAGATGAAGAGTCTGGCGTCGATGAAACAACTGAGGCCTTGCTGAACAGGCTCCACGAGCAATCTTATGGCCCGTTAACCGATTATCGATACCAGGCCGAGGAGTTTAAAATAAGACTAGACAAACTGGAGGACAAGAACGAGCGTGGGGTTGTAAGAACGCTCGACGAGCTGATCTGCCCTGCAGCCGAAGACCTTGCAGCCTTGACATACAGGAACACCAAACTGCGCCCAACATACAAAAAACTCGTCGCTCTCTACTCAGAGCCGTGGGTAAAGACGCGTCCGCCGCTGACGGGATTCAAGCACCCCCAGCCAGGCCATTGCGTTGGCTTCCTGCGCCAGGCTTTCTCCGAAGCCGAGTGGGGCCTGCTCGACCGGGTGCCCGAAGTCACTGCTGCAGCTACCGATTCCATGCATTTCCCTTTTCTGACATGTGAGGCCAAGTCGTCCAGGGAGCACCTCTTTTACGCCGACAACCAGAACGCATACAGCATGATGGTTGCAGTCTCGTCCACCGTCAGGCTCTTTAGGGCTGCGAAGATGGAGGCGAGAGTACATCGAAAGATCCTGGCCTTTTCCATCTCCTACAACAACAAGAACGTCTCCTTGGATGGATTCTATCCCGTCATCACCGGCTCGCGCACCGGCATCTATCGGAAGCGCATCTTTGAGTTTCTCATTTCGCCAGGCTCCTCGAGTAGATGGCAGTCATGGTGCTTTGTCCGAAGCATCTACGAGATCTGGGTGCCCCAACACCTCAACCATCTCCGCGCTGCAATAAATTCCCCCAAGCTCGTCGTCGACTTCAACAGGGTGCCGGGTAGGGACTCAGCAACGCCTTCACCCTCCAATTCTGCCGTGAGATTGCAGCTGTTGGAACTGCAGAGCCCCATTCCGGTAGGGGTGCCGTCGGATAACCTCAGTGAGTATAATAACCGAGATCGAGTAAGACGAGCGATGACGGAACCGCCTATGAGTGACAGAAATCCGAAGAAGTTAAGAATGGCTTAGGCTGTTGGCGGGTACGGCATTTGGCTTTTTGCACGGTTGCTCTGTGGAAGGTATTAGCTGAGGGTCTATATCGAGCTCAGGTAGATTGCATAGATGTTGCGTCGCTGGCGGCTCTACAACACATTTTGGTCGTACCGGAGAGTAAAGATGTTGTGCAACGTGGCAGACACTCCCAGTCAGATCTTGGAAACGTTGATCTTATATCACAACGTACGACCCAGCTGGACCCTATTGTCATCAGCTGTCAAGTGCATGAGAAGAGCATCACCTGAACGGAGGAAAAGGAACGCGCAAACGTCTTAATCTCCGTTGCATCATGAGAGCCTCAACAAGCGGCAAATATCTATGCACTCTGTTAAAAGAAATGCTCCTAGTATCGTCCATCCTCGTCCAAACCACCCTGCAAGCCCCTTACCCATAGCTGGCTGTCCCGTCCCCGCGCCATCGACTTCTCAGGCTGGAACACCACCGGTTACGTGTCGGTGGCGTTCGCGGGACGGGCATACGGGGGTGCACGTCATGCCGCGGGCGCCGAGCACGCTCCGCGATGGCGGGGCGAGGGCGGGGCGAGGGCGGGGCGAGGGCGGACGGGAGGGTGCGCAACGGGACTATCTTCAGTGAAGTATGAGTGGCCGGTGCTGGTAGAGGCCGACGTCAAGCTCTTCGCGATGCACCCGAACGCTTCCAGCGCGCCGAATGTCAACGAGACGTACGAGATGTCGCCGGACGACGATGTCAGGCTGTGGCAGAGGAGCGGACGGGCTGCTATGTACAGGATGGATGCTAGGTGGTGAGATTCGAAGGCGAGGCTGGTGAGACGGGCGGGTGGCTGTTTGTCATGGTGCAGGCCGCGCGGCGGAGCTGGCTCTGCTGGGAGAGGGTACTGCGACTATACGCATAACGGGACTGTCGGAAAGTATGAGATTCATGTCACCAGTTCCGACGACGCAGGGGCGGATTTTGTGTGTCTCGAAAGTCAACCGTGTACGGGCGTATATATCGTTAACCTGGTTTTTCATTAGCGGAAAACTCTGATCACGTCAACTGTATTCCCATACAATGTGAAAGTCAATAAGAAGTAGAAAAGAGACGTAAGAATGGCAAGGCCTTTACATTTTACTAATACATGATATCTTCACAAAGAAGACGCAGCCTTACTTTTTGATGCAATTGACCCGGCCCAAATAATTGTTGTAGAGGACACATTTTTATACCGATTTTTATTTATTTATCTTGAACAACAAGACTATTAGAACATAAGAATTACGAGAAAGCAAACAAACTAGTCGTTGACCAAGGTTACCGTCTACAAAGTCCGCCGTTTCTGTAGCAGGCTGGAAAGAACATCAACGCGAACGAGAGAAGAATACTTTCCAATCACGAAGCCTAGCAGCATTGCTGAACATAGTTCTGAAGGTCTGGGAAATCAAACATGTTGAGGATGGTCTTCCTCACGACGTCCTTGACATCTGGCTTTTGCTCATCGGGAACACCGCGGACCTTGGGGATTCCCCATTCGTTTCGGATGCGATAGTAGGCGCAAGTCAGTCCACTGGCTGTCCGCTCCTGCTCAGGGTACGTCGGCCATAAGCCGTCTTCTTGATGAAGTCGCTTCTGGCCAGCAGGGAAGCGCTCGCGGAACTCCTTCTCAATGTTCTTCCATTTCATACCGCGCAAGATGGCGCAGACCATGATGAAGGCGCGCTCTTCCTCACCGTATGCATGGCGAGGCTCGCGACAAGTGTTGGCACGGTCGTTCTTGGACGAGTCACGTAGAGAGCTCTGGTGGTTTATGGGGGGCGAGTCGTAGTCGGAAGTGCCCATGAACTCGCTCTGAGTGTAGTTGGTTCTTCTAGCGGCGCTTGACCGCGCGTGGGTGGACGTTGAATCGGCTGAGGTCCACGACGAGTGCTGGGCAGAGGCGTTGACACATGTGCCAGAATACTGGGCCTGGGCGTGGTTTCCATAAGCGAAAGGCGATTGGTGGTTGGAATCTGCACTATAGCCGTAGTAGGTATAGCTGGCAGACTGGTACGGGCTCTGGCTGGCTCTTCCAGAGGCTGAGCGGCTGCCTGGTGCAATAAAGTCGAGGCACATCTTCTCAAGACCGCGAGAGTTTGGACTCTGCACAACAGCCCTCGAATGGCCATTGGTGGAGGTGGAGCTGATGGAATTTTCGCAGCTGCCATTGGATGGCAGGGTGGATGAATCCTCATTGAGGATGTTCCGGAGATTGCTCATGACGGATGAGGCAATGCGATGGCAAACAAAATAAAAATGAATCCAATCTGTTCGATGATAAAAGGGCTCGTATAAGATTTGATGTGTGTTTGGGCTGAGAATTCGTCGAATAAAGAGGTAGAAGGAGAAGACGGAGGCTGGTAGCGCGTTCAGCAGTCAACAGTACAGCTTTTAATCTACCTGCCAGAATCATTTGGTATGATCGACTCATATTGTCGTCTTTGCGCCACAAATGCAAGCCTGGAAGCCTAAGTAGAAAAGCAAGGGTACTGTCAACAGACATATTCTTCTGCAGCCGTCCGCTGGCCAATACCCCACCAAATATGACCCCGGTCAAGGACGCTGTGTCTCCAAAGATGCTTTTGATAGAGAAACCTTGACGCTCTAGTGCCTTCAGGTAACAGGTCCTGCCCCCAGGCGAATCTTATCGTATCTAGCAAGGGCACGACTTACATGAATCTGCCCGTCAAAGCCGACTGTATCTCTGGGTTCAACATCGCCGCTTCAACATGTGAGTTTGTAAAATACCGTGCTCAATAGATTCAGAAGCTGGAGGGGTCTGTTTGCTGGTATGTACCGGTGGCGAGATCAGGGAAGCAGCGATATTGGTGGATGAAGGATGCGATGATGGTCACATGAGCGGCAAGTTGCATATCATGTATGCCGACACTCTGGTCGGTACCGAAGTCGGGGAGTACTGAAGGTAGCTGCACCTGGCTGATGCAAGGTTGCACCGGGACATCCAGTTGGAGACCAGATAAAGCAGCCATCAGCGCTCAGAGGTGGCACGCAGGAAGGCGGCAGAGAGACGAGAGGGTGTAGTGCAGAGCGAGCAGCGGGTGGGCGCAGAGCATGGATTTGTGATATTCTGAACGGATGCACTGCATCCTCATGGTGGCACAGACAGAGGTGAGAGTGCTGGAAAAGGGCTTACAGGCTGCAGGCTCGCGGCAGCTCGTTTCAGCCAGATCATCATGCTCTGGACGTTGGCCAGACCATATTGTGTGACTGCTGGGTAGGTAGTTTCTCTAGAGACTTTCATTAGCTGTCTTCGTGCCACTCAGCCTAGGTGAGTGTAGCAAGTCGTCGACAGGCGGTGGCGAGTCGGCGTTTCAAGCGTGGCGCAGATGCTGGTGTTACGTATCAGCAGAACACTGCAGCCGAACGCTAGCGTAACGATTACAGGTGTCACAAACAAAGTATGCGTTGGTGACACGATAGGCTCGGACTGCACCAGCCCACAGATGAAGCATTACACGGTGGAATTCGGCGGCGGTACTCTCATGCATGGAGCCGGGACAGGGACCTGTACGCTAGGGCCGCCCAGGCATCTGTTGAGTTTTCTGGGTGCGTAATGGAGTATCTCGCAGACGTAAAGATTATTATGAGGCGCAAGAGCAAGCTGGAAAAGCCGATGCTGGCATCCTGATTGTCATTGCGATGGAGATGACGTCGAGGGGCGGGAAATGTTGTTTCTGTAGTAACGAGAATGGGTGGTATGGTTCTCCACGATATGTGCGCCGCGCTTCTTTTGCAGCGCTGCATTCATCGACCCAACAAAATTTTGTAGCTTGCCTGAATCTGTGCTTCATCAACCTGGACCGGGGCGCGCTCTCTGGATCAGCCACAGCCTGAGTCTGTGCTCATCAGCACTCTCGCCGACGTGCTTGGGAGGCATGAGCAACAGTTTCTTAGCTTGCTTCTGTTATGTTGAGTAGGTCATTTTCCTTTCTTTTTTTTTCCTCCCCTCCTTACCGTGCCGTTGTTGCCGTCGCTCACGGGTTCTCTTGCGCAACAACTCGACTGTTTTCTCAACGCTTTTGGCTTGCACGCAATAAATCCGGGCGAGAACTGACCCCGCATTTTCTTTCGAGTATCTAATATTTCGTAGATAAATCCTTGTTCGGAAGGCTGTTAGAAGCATCTGCTCGCATACATACGCACGGTCAACCAGCAGAAGCCGGTATGAAGGCCGGACGTATAGCGTGGCGTAGTATTTGTCGCACACTCGCAGAACAGCGCAAGACTAAGTGAATCAAAGAAAGAAAGGAATAATAGCGTTGCAACATACATGAGACGGCCCTTGTGTCTCTGTAGAAGAAGCTGTAGCCTGAATATGCCTGTAAAATCCAATTTAGTCCATGTTTCTTAATGCTGTTGCAGTTGATTGGTAGCTGTGTCGTCTCTAGCGACGATGATCTGTTAAACAGCAGTTGACTTTGTCTTTTCGGCATTGGGATGGTTCTCTGGTCGCATCGCGTCATCAGATATGTCAGATATGTCAGGGATTCGTACTTTGATGCTAGCCACTGACGTGAGCGGCGTGGACCACATGTGCACCCCAGAAGAACTGACTTGAATAGGGTTGAAATGACCATAGAAAAACACTCATCGAACGCAGAGAAAGACGGTCGCCCAAAAGTGGGCATACAAAGGTGTTGGATTTTGCGAGTAGAGAATGAATAGGCAGAAGCTACTGAAGAGTAAAGCTAGTGGTGGAGGAGAGTCCCCTTAAGCTACAGTTCTTGGTCAGTACGTAGCGGATAAGGCAACAAGGCATAAAGTTAGACACACCCCCTTAACGAAATGACTGAAAGGGAAGTTCGTGAAAATTCCTTAGTGCTGAGGGGCTAAACGAAATAAAATCCGTTTGGAAGCATTATGCGATATGCGAAGGAGTGGATTAGCTGAGTGAAAGCGTAAGCATAGAAAGACTTGAAAAAGCGCATAGAACTTAGATATCCGACAATTTGGTTATGTCGGGCCTTGATGCTCAACCCCTTATCGGCACACACACTCGGATCATCAGTATCCTCGGTTATTCAAACACTCATTCATGTATATGAGCAAGCCTACTTACCTGTCTTTAGAAGACAGGCGGAATCTACTCTCCTTTCTGACCTTACAATACCTCTCAAAATCCAACACCTCGAGTTCCCTGACTTCCTCCTATCATCGAATAAATAATCTCGTAAGACCCTCTACGCCATGAATTCTTAGTAGTATCCACGCTTATATCATGGTCGCATTATCCACTCTTTTTGCTTGTAGTCCAGAAGTTCTTTAAAAAAAAATGGATAGAAGACTGATTTAAGAAAAACAGCATTGTCCAGTTTGACTTCATCGCACTGTTCAAAATTTGGCGCTCTTAGACGATCTAGATGCGGAATTAAATATTGATAGAATTCATGCTTGATCGGTCGAAATTGTTGAATGGGTGTATTAATTATTCTTTTTACCGAGGCGGCTTGGTATTAAGTCCAAGACGTCTCAAAATAAATTACTAAGCTAATAGACTTATCCAATAACTGATAACGGAGGTGACTGAACTTATTTTCCATTGCTATCTGAGCTATAAAGATACACTAAATACGTTGCTTACTCTTAAGAAAACAGCTAAAACCACGAGCGGAGACTAGAGAACAGCCTTGCAGCGTCACCTAAAAAGGAGACACCTTGTCCCCTAATTTGTTGTCCCTGTACGTAGATATAGGTAGTATAGCACGTCTTATGCCTTCTGGAAGGCTCCAGGGTAAGATGGGGCCGAAGCTCAATTATACGTTTTTTCAGACACACTAGAGAGCTAGCTCCTTTATACACTTCTTGCACTGTCGCTTTCACAGTGTTAACGCCGTCCAGCGATGACGAATCACCACAAGTCTGATGTCGTGCAGCGTTCCGGATGTCAAAGCTCAGTCGAAGGTTTTGTATGTTGCGGATCTCAAGAGGCGATAGGTTAATCGGGGAGAGACGCGCGTCATGGAGGGCCAGAGATGGTTTCCATATGTCCACCTGCTGAAAGCGAAAGAAAGTCTCTACAAACTCGGCATATATCTGCTTGTTGACGAGTAGCACGTTGCTCGGGATGGACAGCGTTCTCGTGTATAGCGAGCCGCAGTGCCACCGGATTCGAAACGAGTCTGGAATCAGGAGGGCGCAGACCTGTACCCTTAGTTCTGGTGGGAGGTCTAGAAAGGTCATGCCAAGTGATTCGAGGTTGGACCTAGTGGCTACAACTGATTTTCGTTCCCCAGCCTACTCTGATAATGCGGGTGGCTGACAGGCGCTCCTAATATGAGGGACGCGTTGAAGCTTAGTAACGAATGAAGTTATCAAGTTTAGATACGACACTGCAATGGCCTGCTTCGAAAGGCAGTGATTACTAAAAGCGCATGGTAAGTACAATAGCTCTCTGATCTCAAATCCCTTCTTCTCTAAGCACGGTCCAGAGGTCTGTGCTGAATTTAAGGCTGGATTTGAACAGAGTTGCGGAGAGCAAGTGTCCCCTTATGCGTAGCTTGCCCGCCACTCAATGCAACGCAAACTTTGAGACCGTTCTCTTCCATTCCCCGCTGACATTTGGATTTCGATGGATAGCTCAATAGGGCAGTAAGATTGGCGCTTCTTACGCACAAGTGAAGAAGCTGCACCAGATTGTAACTAGCTTTACTATAGTATATAGACACACTCACTTAGCTAGTATCTTGACCCTTCGTGGTCAACTCAAAGTTCCAATTCAAACCCTTTGACTTGGAGGTAACCGGCCCACTGTGCATCGCGCACTCACGTGATACTCCCTTGTCCAATCACTGTCATCCCTCCCTTGTCTCTTCAAGGTAAACCCTTCGGTTCAATCCACCTGCTAAGCGACTCCGAAACTTAGCGGAAGGAGCCTGCCGTTACAGCATACTACTCAAACAAATCTCAACCGCCGCTGTCACTTCCGCTGCCAGAGAAGTGGGTAAGGAGAGGGATAAGAATTGTGGTACCTAAACATCAGTGCTAGAAATACACTTAAGATATGGGGACATCGTGGATGATATTGACTCACGTTTCGGCGAGGCGAATATCTAATGATGCCTTAGTCAAGCGTAGATATGCATCTTTATTAGGGATATAAGAATGACCATAACGATATCTGTCATATAGAGCTTGAAGAATAAGTAGACAGACAGGAACAGCAAGGTCACGGTAGTGACTGTCACAATGAGACGACTCAATGCGCTAATCCTCGCTTTCGAGAATAGACTAATTCCGTCGTTTTCTGTACCTTCGGCCTTTGCCTTCAGAGTTTTCGACATGAACTCTTGGGCTAATGCCGAGGCCGTAAAAGCACGTGATTGGCTGTCTGCGGCTTTCTGCGTCTATGGCGCCTTGTAGATCGACCGGCCCGGATTGCCGCTTGTTTCTGTATACACAGTGGTACCTGCAGTCTGCCGCTTCCGAATCCTGCTGCGCATCGTTGTATGGTTACCGACTCCCTGCAAATACGATCCCTCCTGTACGAGGGGACGTCGGTAAGATACTGATGTAATTCTTACTTGGTCGTTCACAATAGATGAACGAGTCTATTGATTATTTTCGGCTCTTTAAGTCGGTTTGCTGTTCCACCTTGAAATCAGCCGGCTAATATTGGTTTGTACAACCACCTGGAAAGTTCCAGATAACTGGCTGAGATAGCCAGGGAGTTCAAACAAATTAGACAGCACGAGCGAAGGATTAAACTCATATTATGCAACTATTTATGCACGCATTCATCCTTCAGTGGTTGCTAAATCTGACCATTTGATTTATTACCATGGGTTCCCGCGTCGGGAGCATTCGAATTTTGGGAAGTGGTGTGCTGTCTTGTACGCTGAGATCTTCTTACTTGCGAGTGTAATGCCTTACTTTCCACTCTTTTCTTCCTCTCTACCTTCTTCTTCTCTTTTGGTTCTGCCATACTCACGTCACCGTCTTTGTCTTGCTCGTGCTCTCCCCTCTCACTTCCCTTTACTCTACCCTCATCTTGATCGATATGCTGATGACAGTACCCTTTATACGCTTTAATTTTTCTCTGGCATCGCTTCTTTCTCTCTGTGTTTGTCGTGAAGCCTTTGCATTGGAATTTTTCCGAAATACCTTCTGTTTGATGTATGTTCTCCTTTCGTATTTTTTGTGAAACGATCCTCCCAACCCCCTGGTATTGTAGCGAGTTATCTGTTTCTCGCAACGTAGCATGGGGGTGGGAATGAAGCTCCTCTTGCTGTATAGCACGACCTTTGGAATCTGAAGTAGATACTATGCTGTGAACCTGGGCCTCGTGAGTCTGGGGGATAGGCGGGGTGGAGTCTATGTCCATAGCGCTACTGTTAATGACCATTGTACTGGCCGGGCTCTTGGGACACTCACTGCTGTCATCGTCATCAACCACATAGGCTTGATAGGGTTTAACGTTGGTTTCTGCTGTTCGTTCGTTTGACTGTCTTCTACTTGGCATTGCCGATGGGCTCCTGACTCGCGTCGGCGCAGGTGTGAGGCTGAAATCTCTGAATACCTTTATCCACTCATTGGGCGCAAATTTTACCGGCCTAAGTGGTGCACTCGGTTTTTGTACAGCAGGTGAAGAGATGGCCGAAGCTTGCTCGGTCGGGGTTATAGGCCGAGGCATTTGGCTCATATTGGCAGACGCGGAAGTTCGTTCACCATCCGTCGCCGACGTAGACAGATTAGTCGCTTCTCCTGCGCGAGCTGTAACGGGAGGTCTATGACTGGTAACGCAGTCAGATCTTCCCTCGAAATTCTCCGGCCAGTTTCCAGACGAGAAGTTTAGGTCGATGTTCTCGGCGCTCATGCTTCCGAACGGCCCACCATTTGGTTGGTTGCAGACATTTGTATCGATGAAGGAAGTAAAGCTGGTTACGTCGTTAGCATTTTTGGAGATGCAGTGATAATTGAATCACTGTAAGGTAAGAGGCTTATAGATTGTTGCGACTACACACTCCTTGTTTTTCTTTTTCTTTTTTTTCAAAGACTATGAAAGGGTTTAAACAGATAGCAGTGGCATATTGGGTGAAATTACCTAACAGGATCTTTTTGCGGCAGAGCCTCGGTATTGGTAGTTACAGGACCGCTAATCCTTTGCATGTCGTTGGGGTGGGAATGGTTGCGCATTGGTGTACCAGCATCCGTATTACCAGCAGTAGAGTCACTGATGTCATTTTTCCTTGCAGAGTTCTCATGGATGCTTTCGCTTACAGTTGAGCTTTCCTGGGAGGTTTCTGTAGCCGGTTTCAGGGGGTCGGCGCCTGTACTGGAGGTGCACTCGGCGGATTTGTCGTTAAGGCTGCCGTCCTGTCTGGGCGGACTGTCGCTTGGGTGATGCGTAGTAGAAGCCCCACTTACACCGGCTGTGGTCGACATACCTTCTTCTAAAGGGTGATTTTTGGCGCCAGTGGAGCGTGTTGCGGGGTCTGCGATTGTTTCTTCTCCACCAGGCGCATAGTAGGGTGTCTTTGACTGGTTGCCTTCGGGATACATCGGCTCCCGCTGGGACTGTTTATCAGATTCCTGCCGTGAATGCGATGAATGTACATCGTAAGTAGGTCGCGGGGAGGGAGATGGCGGGGAGCTAAATTTGCTGTGGCTTGAGGTAGTGAAGTACGACGCGGTATTTTTAGCCGGAGGCTCGTCTGAGTTGGCCCGCCTAGGGTCGAACCCACCTTTCTTGGGCGTCCTCGTTCTCTTTCCATGGCTTGCATCCGACATTCTGTCCGCTCGTCTGTATTCCCATGCTGGCTCGGCTCTTTGGTTGGACGCGTGAGTGAACGGAGTCTTTGATCCCATTGTTCGCCATGTCGTAGATGCGTTCATATCTGTGTAGAAACTGCTCGTTTTCTGGAAGGGTTTAGTGCCGCCAGTGGTTGAGTTACACGGTTTAGAGTGAGGAAAGTCCGCATTCGTCTGGCTAGCTCCCCACTGACCGGCACGGCGAGGTGGTGGAGAGAAGCCGAAGTCGAACCGATCGGTAGCACCGCGTGTGGCAAACTGGCTCTTTGAATACAGACCGGCTTCATTGCCTCTTCCCCCGTCAGTATCATACTTTGCGCGTCTATCGGGATCGCTGAGAACTTCGTAAGCAGCTTGGATAATTTGGAACTTAGATGTGCACTCTGCCTCCCTCCCTGGGTTTCTATCTGGGTGCCACTGGCGCACAAGCCTTTGATATCTTTTACGAATCTCTTCTGCGTCGGCGCCGGGCGCAACTTCTAAATCGGCATAGTAGCCGCGCTTAAGATTGCCCTTCGCCATGCCGGTTTTAGTAGTCTAGTTCGCTACCGGATCTGCTGTAAAGACTGGAGTATCAAACAAGTGACATTGGTTGAAGCCTGCTTGATGCAGCAGTATGCGGTCGACGGAATTATTCCTCCCTAGAGAGAGACAGATGGCTGCCGGCTCAACGCTGTAGTAAGGTGGCAATAAGAGGCTTTTAGTGGGTTACAAGCGATCATGTAAGCGAAGGAGCAGCAATACCGGCGGCCAGCTAGTAATATAATGTGTTAGTATTCACTACCTCCTAATATCTTAGCCGTTAGACCATATTCTACGACCCTATTACACTATCTTAGTAGTAGTTAGAAGCTATTTAATAACGCTATCTTACGGGAGAGATATATCTTACTCTTTTCTACTAAAGTATTAATACTTACGTAAGAATATAAGTTATAAAATTTTAACGGTTTAGTAACGATAGGGAGTATATAAATTAAGATTATATATTCCCGTAAAATACGCTAGTTCTTAGTATAGTAAATAGACGCGAAAGATATACTTAAAGAATTTTAAGATTATAAAAATTATAACTATATATTTTCAAAGTTTAAACGTGTAATAACACGCGACTATCTATTAAATATATAAGTAAGACGGTATCGGACTAGATACAGTTATATTATTTCCGGAAAAATAGAATATAAAATAGATAGTAGAAACTTTTTCGACTAGACTCTTATAGTAAATTTTCCTCTACGAAATACTTAGGATGCTTAAAAGTATAAGCAACGTCGGCTTAGAAGGTATTAGTATAATAAGAGATAAAGAGAAATGCTAATTAGCATACTAAATTTACTAGGTGTAGTTATAAATGCGTCGAAGGTAGCATGTATAAAATACCACTAAACTACTATTGTTAAAGCCTTCTATAAAAGTAAGAACGCATTTATATAACTGGGCCTTCGGTTATTGCTTTTGCATGAAGATCCTTCGCGCTTATAAACACGACCTCTCCACTAACAAACAGCCGGAGCTATCTGATACGTAGAAAGTAGCGCGTCCGTCGCCAGACAGGCATGGCATGTACAAAGACCATGGTAGGTGAAGGATAAATACATGACAAGACGACACTTCAGCAGCTGCCCGAGCTTGAGGTCGTGGTGACATACTGATATCGTTAGGTAATGTCCCACATACCCTTCCCTAGATAACCAGAACCTCGTTAAGCCCCCTCAGAAACTCACACCTCGCCGCGCGCCCGCCCTCCCAGATATCAGAACGAACAGTGCCGAAGTCCGTCTTGACTCCCGGGTCGGTGTACAACGTGAAGCCCAAAGCCCCAAACGGCATCCCTCCGGTAGCGTTAAAGTTCATCATCAACGGATTGCGGGGCGTGTAGCGCGGCCAGGCGGACGGCGGCGCGTTCGCCGTGATGAAATCACCGTACGCGCGCTGAAACGCCGCCTGGACATCGGCGGCCACAGGGAAGCTAGGGCTGGGAAAGTAGTGCAGCAAATCGAGCCCGTGGAAGGACGGGGTGACGGAGAACTGTATTGCGATAAGTTTACTGCGATATGCAGAGCGGAAAGTGCTGCCAACCTGGTATTGGAAGGCATCGCCTCCATTGTTGGCAAAGGCTGATGCTAGCCAGTAAGACGGGCAGACGTATGTGGCCTCTCCGTGAAAAGCATTGGCGGCTTGCTGATGCCCGGTGGCAAGCTCGGACTGGTTTAAGGCTGTGGGCGGATGGTCGCCTGTCGTCGCGAACGTCGTGGCGTTCGGGTCGTCAGGAACGTCGGGGGTTGAATAAACGTCGAGTATTTTCGTGACGTCGTTGTCGCTTAGGCGAGGAAAATAGGTGTGCAGGTGCTGCACCAGCTGGCTCTGCGTTGTGATGTTCTGCGGAGTGAAAATGTAGCCTTCGTTGGCGTTGTTCTGTGGCGATGAGACACGTCCGTCAGCTCTTCTGTCTTCGAACGACTGGCTAGACCTGTTCCACCTACGCCCGTCAATATGCGACGTCCATTGATCCCGCCCTTGAGTGCCTGGCTCGGCCGCTTCTGGATCAAGACACCATCAACCACCGGCTTGAACTCGAAAGTGCCCGCAAGAGCTGACGCCGCGATCTGGTCATTCGCAGACACCAAAGCCGTGCTGGGAGCTGTCTGCAGGCATTCGAAGATGGCAGACTGGGCTCCGACGCAGCCGGCCAGGGTGGCAAATTGCTGATAGCGCTTGACAACTTCTGGTGAATTGTGGTCAAAGTACTGGGGAAGGGAGGGGCTGGCCGTGATTGCCTGCCGACACTGTGAGCCCACGTTCCCAGGACAATGAAATTCGGCTGTCGTTTACGTTAGAAAATAGCTGATCGCCCTGTGTTCCTCCGTAGGCAAGCACGTGGTTCATGACCGAGCCTCCGCCTGCAGACTCGCCCGCCACGGTAACACGGCGCGAGTCGCCTCCGAAAAGACCGATGTATTTCTGGACCCATTGGAGCGTCATCTGCTGATCCAACAGACCGGCATTCAGAGCTCCCTTGCGTCGCACCTCCTCGGAAGACAGAAACCCGAAGGCCCCAAGGCGATACTGGATGATGATAGTGACAAAGCCGTTGTTGTTTACGTTGATCAGTGACGAAGGGTCGTAGGTCGGGGCGCCACCCAGTTCGTAGCCGCCGCCGTGGATCCACACGAAGACGGGAAGATTGTGTGCATTATCGGGGGTGTAGACGTTTAAGAAGAGGCAGTCTTCGCTGGAAGGCGTACTCAAGGAAAACGTCGATTGCAGCTTAGGTGATGCGAGGCTGGGCGCCGCTTGTGGACATATTGGTGGATTCGTTGTGGCGTTTTGGGGGCGTCTGCTGACGCGCGGCACTTCCGGCGCCTGGAAACGTCGCAAATCCACCGGTGCGGCAGCATATCGAATTCTGAATCACCATAAGCAGACCGCCGAAGAAGGGGGTGATCAGCATACCCTTGCCAAATATTAAGTCCGGTGGTGGAGTTGTGATAACCTTCGTAGATGCCGTAACCCAAGTCGACCTTCAAGCCATCCGCCGTAGGCATCCACTGGTAGGATACGGCGTCATACGGGTTTTCCGGCACTGGTTCGGCGTAGGAAAACGACTTGATGGTTGCCATTGCTATAGTGAGTTCTTTGAGCATGTTTGAAGGGACAGGTGGAGACTGTAGTGTACAGCGATGGTAGTGCCTCCGCTCCAGATACTATGATTGAATTGATGGTCTGCCTATTGTGCTGTTACGGTATGCTCCCGGCTCGCTCTTGTGAAGCAATCCTAGAGTACTTGGAGATCGTGGATATCGAAGCGTTGTCTCTGTCGGATATGCTGCAGCAGTAGTAGAAGTAACGTTTCATGCGCTAGGAATTAGCGCAGCTTAGAACCCCGGTCTGGCTCATGAACGCCTGTGCCGGAAAATATAAATAAGTCGATGGGTCAATTTCCTGTTCGTATGAGGCTTTAAAAAATATGTTGTAGGACTAGGAAAGGGTACGACGCCGCACTGGTTTTCAGTGCTGGCACAGGTATGGCCCTCATATAGTCTGACATATATCTTCTGAATTGGGGCTTGTACCGGAATATGCAGGCCCAGGGAAATACTTGATATATTACTAGCAAACAGGCGCCATCTTCGTTATTCCAACCAGTTTAATTCACCATGGATTTATTGTGACTATTGATTCACCAGTCACCGGTAATTTTCATACTCTAATTTGCAGGAGAAAAATTCTGCTATATGTCATCGCCATAACAACGTCTCTATAGCTAAATTACCGTAGAATCATTTGCATCGGTGTCCCTTTTCCCTCAGGTATTAAAAGTCAAACGACGTCTTGAAGCCGTCATCAATTCAGTTCGGGATTATCATCGCCACGCAACACCATTAATTACATAGCTATTAAACTCGAAAAGCTTTCGTAAAAATCGACTCAATTACCTTGATTTCTTCGCTCGAACCCGTCTCCACCCTACACCTGAATCGTGATCTAGAGGGTCAGGAAAATACTACTCTCAGGACTTACTTCCATAGCTCAACATCGTTCGCCGATCTACTGTATCCATTGACGCTTTGACCTCGACGCCTAATTCTAAAAAAAATATCTTGAAAACAAGTATTGCGCAAGGTTTCATCCTGTGTATGTATGAGCGTTCTGTCGCGTTCGCATAGCACCTAGCATAAAACTCTGTTAGAACTTCGATGATTAATGATTCAATTGTAGGTGTTACTGGAGAATAAAGCTACTGATTGGAGAAGGTGCCCTTAAGCCACGATGTCTGGCTAGTACGTGATGGATAAGGCCATGCGGCATGAATTCCGACAGTAGCGGACTCCACCGCTTGAGTCCGTTGGTGGACACTAGCATGCATCAGGCCCTCTGTACACTGCTGTTGTTTTGGATGTACGCAGCTGAAATATTTTCCTTCATCCCTTCCAAGTTTCATTATCTGTCCACCTCTTATTTTATTAATCAAAAATTTTTACCATTACTGCGTAGATTAGTTTTCAGGAAATACTGACGCCATTCTGGATTCAAGGCTAAGGACTCTCAATTGAAGATATTGAATGAATCTATCACAGCGACGCTCATAATTCTATGACAAATAAGGTGTCGAATAGAATCAGTTTCTTCTGTCTGTCCTTGAGAGCGAGGGTCTTAAGTGGGTCAAGGAACAGTGTAGATGGTAATCCGCTCAAGTGAATCAAGGAATCGTTACTGACCAAGGAAGTACATAGCCAAGAACATTCGTGGTCGGCAATGACCTCCGTGTTCCGTCAGAATAACCAACCAACAACACTCCCTCAGGCAGTAAAGAAATAGTCTAACAATAGTGTTGAATTATAAACTCTACCAGTTCGCACTGAAATTAGTGCGGCGTCGTGCTTTTTTTAGTTCAACAGACAGCAAAGTATTTTTATTCCTACAAAGTAGCACCGGTGAACATTGAATATAGTGCGCACGTGAAACCTGTCGTGCAACAGTGGTGTCTTCTGGAACAGGAAATGAAGGTCAAGCCCAGTATATGATCATCTCGGATGCCTCTCACTGCTGCAGTAACTCGGAAGATGAGTTTTCAGGCATCCAAGAGTGTTTCCAAAACGATTGGGAGATCCTGTCCTCATATTTCAAACTGTCTTCGCACATTTCACCTCCACTAGGTCCAATGTGTGGACAATAAACGGAGGGTCTGAGCGAGACCATGTTATAGTGTACCATCCGACAAAGCAGCGTATCGAGCCCCATCTCGTGCGGCCTTCCAAACGGGATCTCCTTTGTCAAGAACTGCCGGCAAGCTCCGAGGTCATCGTATTGCTGGTCAGCGCCGGTACAATGATTTTCATGGACATTGCAGATTGATTCCGCCAGGTTGTCAGTAGCGTACACCACAGCGTCGCTGATGGAACCGTTGAACCGCTCCAAAGAGACGCGTTTCAAATTCTGGTCGATGAACAGGTCACAGTGTCGGAACGTGGAGTCGTACTGCTGAACTTGGCCATCGCAATTAAACTTGCTCCACATATGGATCTCCAGCGTGAACGGCCCCCAGAAGTCGCTGGTAAAGTTTATTAACGTAACGGCGCTGGCAATGTCGCTGTCACCGCTGAAGTGAATGATGTCGTATGACACTGGGACACCCAGAAGAGTGAATGAGCGGGTCGAGTTCATCTGCGCAAAGAGCCCAAACAGGTACTCGGTGTTGAGCTCGATGCCGGTGAACTGCCGGGTGATGTCGACGCGCCCGTGGACGTCTTTGTCGAGGAGGGTGGAGTTGACGGCATTGTCAGGGGCGATGGTATTATCGAAGATGCCACGTTGGAGATTGTAGAGCTGCTCGAGTGAGAAGCGGGGCCCTCGACCGGCACAGGCGGTTGAAACAAGAGGGCTTAGATAGGAAAAAAGCAGTAGTATGGAGGAGTGCAGCATTGTAATAAAATTTAATGAGGGGTAACAGCGGTGGCTACGCAATATTAAAATCTTAAATTTGTCAAAGTATCACGGCCCTCAGCCGTTACTGGAATCAATGCGATGTTGTATTTTTTCTGGTATCATAAAATAAATAGTCGATCAAAGAAAAAAGATAAGTTGCTTCAATGTCGGCTTCATACTTGGCCACATTCCATCGAGCTGAGGTGATAAAGAAGTAAGCTGAATGACCAAAACTGATCGGCAAATATATGACATATATCGATAACAATGCGTAGGTATCCTTGGAGATATCAGGGAACCCGGCGCCGTTTTGGACAATACAGAATGGATGACGGTTATTAGTGAATTTTCCCAAGAGTCATCATCTGATCTGGTAGCTGGAAATAACCTATTCTGTGGAGGGGGAAAGTAGTTGCACAATCGAGAATTATTAAGAGAATAAGGTAAAGACAAAAGATATCAACCTAGATATATGGACACAATTGTTATATACATAGGAGGTCCGATGGATTCGAACTGAGATGATATGGACAGCAAAATCTATCGCACACAATAGTTACACCGGCATTACCACAAAATGGACCAACTCAAAGACGAAAGGATCTCTATTGCTGCA